>CANSZD010001580.1:0-210066 GCA_947648045.1 Beta corolliflora
TAATTTCTAATATTTAATGATATTTGTCTTTTTGATTTTGATAAAATAATATAAGATCTATGCCTAAAAATAACCAAAACTACATTAAAACTAACAAGCAGCATTAAAATAGAGAGGAACAAAATTTGCATGAATCCAACTTCCCAAAATTAACCAATAGGATTACATCAAATATTTCTAACAACCAATATGATTATAGCCTTAAGATTTGAGTCTTTGACAGCCTAAACAGTTAAAACTAGAAATATTTAAAACAAGAACAATTTTTAGGACACCCAAAAAGAAATACAAGCAACATATTATGGGACGGAGGAAGTAATAGGAAATTGGACTGGCTGAAAATTGAAGCTGGGTGCAAAGAACCAACCGGTGCATGTTGAGAGAAAACTATGTAGCTACACATAGCTCTATCAGCTGTTCTAATCATGAGATTTCAGTACTAAGCTTCAGCATATATGCATCTAGATATATTTTGAAAAAGATGATCTTTAAAAAACGATCAAGATGCCTCATAAGTAGGGTAACCTTTAACAGCACACTGCCATAACTGCAGAAAATATTCTTTACGGATACATACAAGAAAAGGGTCCAACAGCAAAAAGTGGAAAAGAAGCAAGTAGGCTAAATGCAGAGATTATATAAGGACAAAGGAAGGAACAATAGCACTAACATGTGATGATCATTAACTTCTCTGTCTCCCCTCAAAAAAAAAAAAAAAAAAAATTTGTCTCACCAATCCTGCTCTTTAACTATACTTCCTCCGTTCTATAATTATTGCAACATACCCATGGCCATCGGCTCATTTTTTAAGAAATCTATGTGAAGAGGAGAGAGATAGAGATAGAGATAGATAAAAAGTGGAGCCCATGTGATAGAAGAGAGATAGAGAGAAGATATTACCAAATAAGGAAACGTTGCAATTAATATGAAACTTCCAAATACAGGATATTTTGCAATTAAAAAAGAACATAGGAAGTATATAATAAATGATTTATCTTTCGTAGAGGCCAACTAACATAACATGTAATCGACATAATATAAGCCAAGCTGTCGTAGTTGCGACATCGTACCATGGGAAGCATCTATTAATAACTCAATACGTCACTGAGTTGCTATCACAGATAAATGTACATGCTCCACCACAGTTGTACAAAATTGCAAGGGGCTTTGTGCAATTGATTATTTCCATCTTGGGGTCCCCTTCTCCAACCTCCGCTACCTCCCCTCCAGAAGTCCCCAACCAAAAACATAAGATAGAGTCCCGGTTGAGGCTCTCTTAAATCTTTGCTATTTCTCTAGGTTCCCACCTCACTTTCTCTCTCCTCCATGTCAAAAGGGCAAGGTGGAAGTTTGCTTAAGGATCTAGGGGAAGAAATCCAGTACAAGGGCTCTCCCAAACAGCTCATCAAGAGCTTCAACATCTAGTAACATTGGGGATCTCAGGGGGTTTCACTCTCCTATGATATCTCTTGGAGAACCCCTCCCAAGCACCCATTGCTCACAGCCCAAACAGCATATTAAACCCGAAGAAAATACTTCCTCCATTTTCCTTTTTACTTGCAAGGTTTCCCATTTTAAGAAGTTGCATATTTCTTGCAAAGTTGACATTTTTGGCAATATATTCTCTTTCCTACCACAAGGGGTCTTTTTCTGTCTTTCTCTATCTCTCTCTCTCCTCTACTGAATATTTGTGCCACATTTCAATATTGCAAGTAAAAAACGAAGTAAGTAACGAAGTATATAGTTTCAAGAATGAGGTAAATCAAGCAGCTAAGGAGATTACATTCATAAACTCAATCAAAATGCAGCATATCAAAGATGTGCACCACAATTTTCTTGCACATGATTTTGAGGCATGAGCACCAAGGCCTAGAGATAGGCTGATAGGGCTAAAAATTCGTCAAGGCCATGAGGAATTTTTTTTCATAACATACCAAACATTATCTGGGTCATCATCTTTGTCGCAGAGAGGCGGGCTAGTTCCAGATTCGCGGCTCAGATAGCAACTGTTGTTTACGGGCTTTTGCCATACTGCAATATACCCTTCCTTTTTCACCAGCTCCCAGCAAAGGCGAGTTGTAAGGTTAACCATCTCTAAAGAACAGGAGATATTAAATAAGTTTGGGTCAGATCATGGAAATCGAGAATATATGACCTGAGAACAAGAAATGACAAATTTGCTTGGTAAACCTGCTCATGCTTAATCAATATATAAGTACTCCATATGACATTTTCACAACTTTCCCTAGATTCCTACTTTCAGGAATTACTAATAAACCAATTTTCAGAAACTCTCTGACTCTATGTACATATACACATATGTGTATGTGTGTAACAGAAAATAATATTCCCCTGAGGTTATCTGAATTCTTGTGTTATCTAACTAACAGAAAGCCTCAATGATTCTTTAATACTTGAAACTTGATACTTCACCAACAATGTGGTATGTTTGTGGAGACAAGGATTTCTGGACTATACCTTTCCATTGTTCTTCTAAAATTGGCTCATGCTTATAGACTGGCTGAGCGGCCCAAGCAAAGTAGCCTCCTCCACGCAGCAACCTATTGACCTCAAGTAGTAGAATTCCATCTATCATACATTAACACAAGAAAAGAAGATTAAGGACACAATTTACAAGTATCAAAGCAATGATACATGAGAAAATTTCGGTCATGAATACTTCTGCTTTCAAATCACAGTAGTTTGACTCACACTTGCAGACGTGCAACTTTCGCCAATATTATATTTGACAATTTCACAAAATATTTTAAAAAAAAGTTGAGATTTTGGAAATATACATCGAGAAATCCGAATATATTTTAAACAATAGTTACGTATGTTTGTGTTTGTGTGTGCGTGTATTCAAAATCCCCCATCAAATATAAGCATCAATATTTAGAAAATAGAGAACGGAACCCACAAAAGCTGTACATTCGAGGCTAAGTAACCATGGAGGCATTACACATATTGACACAAGAGAATGTCACAACACAAGAAGTCATGAAGACAAGTAGTGCAACACACATCACAAATCACTTCACATGTTAAATTGAATATCAGAAAGCAAGGATGAGCTATATAATCACACTGAATCATGGAGCTGTCACTAGGTACTTGTGGGGAAAAGCTTACCATCACGAGTCCAATTGATTCTGCATCTTGAGCAATGTATCAAATCAAAAGCCTGACTTGGGTATAATAGACGACGAGTACTAAAGGCTGCCACCATTGCAGGCACTCCCCTTTCTAGCGCAAACTGAATTTGATTCTCATGGACGTCTTTTGGGGCAACTGATAATGTGGTGACATTTCGTGACATCAGGTAAGCGCCGAAGCTTGCAACACCACATCCAACATCCAGTGTAACACGGGTATGTTGGCCAAATGCAATTTCAGGGATCATCTACATGTACACAAGTGAATGAGACCAAAAGAACAATGATCTTTTCTATCAAGTGTATGTCAAGAAGTGACTGAGTAAAACACCTGAGAAATCTGATCCAAGTACTGATCTGCACCATGTATAAATTGTGTACCACCTCCAGGAAACTTAAACTTGTCCTTGTCTTTAACCATCCAGTTTTGACCTCCTTTATCTTCAACAAGACGTGTATGAGGAACGTTAAAGTACCATACCTGCATTAAAATCCACGAGTTACATCAGAACACCAAAAAGCAAAACTTTCAGATATCACAAAAGCAAATTTCCTATAAGCTCACATTATCTCATCAAGAGTAAACCAAGCTACAGAGCAATAAGATCTAAAACTGCAAGTCCAGCATGACAGATCCATATCTATAGGACACCAAAGAAAACATCCCAGACAGGCAGGCAGGCAACGACACATTGAATGATTTGACAAGCCAGGTAACAGATCCTGATCAGTTGCATCCGTATTATGTTTTATGACTACATGTATAAAATACTTCAGTTAGACAAGGAAACACAGAACTGCGGTCATACTTGCTCACTATATTAAATGCTTCCGTAACTAAAATTGATATGAAGAACACAAGCTTGTAGACAACTATGCAGGCTTCGTTTCCTTGCTTTTTGCAGGAAGATTGTCGACAGGACTGCTTTATGCTGCTGATATAATGGCTAACTGAACATAGACCTGTAGAATTTAATGAGATGGAGCTACGACTAAATATAGAAGCATACTCTTTCCAGATATGTGTAACATATCATCCCATGAGCATAGAGAAGCCGAATCACAAACAGAGCAAAAATGATGACATAGATTCAATCAATCCCAAAAGCCAACCCTGCCTCCTGCCATCCCTCTCCGTCTCTCTCTCTCTCTCTCTCTCTCTCTCTCTCTCTCTCTCTCTCTCTCTCCATCTACAAACAGAAGCACAGCTAAGTGACACCTACTTCCCTACAAGTCATAGGTTCAAAAACTTCAAGTGGCAAAATGAAAAGCCTCTAGCCAAGCCTCAATAGATGCATAATAAGACTACAGTGTTTATCAGCTCGATTTCAAAGTAACATGCACAGTGTCCTTGGATCAACATTCATATCGACAATGCACTTACTCCACAAACAAGTTCTTCTGGAGCATACCAATGTCAAAATGAGAGTTTATATATGTCATATTACAATTTGGGGACTAGAATAATTACTCAATTAACCATTAGTTGATCTATACTGAGAGGTACTGAAGCAGTAGAAGCCTAATGCTTTCTATGCATTCATGGACACCAACATAAACAGGCAACGAATTAAGTTTGTTGATGTACACCTTCAAAATGAAAAGAAAATCAAGGAAGATATTGCTCTCAGAACAATGTTAACTGACTTAAAGCACATTAGCACTTACAAGCCCTTAGAGATGAGACTCATTAGCAAGACATAGTTCTCAGCAAGAAAGAGCCAGATCTTCTTTTGCAATAGACATAGAAGACACCCTAACCTATGAGGTAATATATGCATTTCGCATTTTAGATTTCTAATAAGTAAACTCAAACTTAGCAATTTTTCACAACTCCTTATTTACAGTGAAGTGATAGGCAGTTGAGACCTTCTTGAACAAGGGTCTTGAAAAAACAGACTCTTAACAATTCAAGAATTAGGTAAAATCGTTGCCTGATTGGATGTGAGAGCTTATACATGCCTTCTAAATCTTGGCCACGCCTCAAGAAAACACAATCCTCCAGGTAATATTGAATAATTCCCCACTAATACCAGGTCTATCACATCCTAAGCAAACCCAGTACTAGGCTTGTGAGTTATACTAAAAGTTTGACAATCCTTATGGACTAAGACGATTCCCACCTTGTTTAATCAAAACCCTTCATTTGGATCCTTAATGTCCACCAGCTTTTGTCACTTGAGCTGAACCATCCCAATAATCCACTAACATTTGCTATTTTTTTGATAAAGAATGTCATTACTTCTATCTTAGCTCACCCCAAATAAGTATCAATTTCCTTCACAGCAATAACAATATATTCATGTGACATACCTAACTGTCTGCCCTCATTCAACTCTTCCCAACCAATCCGACGTTCACTCTCTCTACAACACACAAGCGAAAATATATCTAGAACTTATTTCCTAAAACAAGATTCTTTCTTATTCGGTCTCCTTCTATATCATATGCAATAAATGAAGTATCGCATTAATGAACAAAAAATCCGCAATTATACATTAGTAACAGACTAACAGCTAATTGTCAATCAGAAATACAGTTTAAACATATCTACTAACAAAAGTTATGCTCAATAACTATATATTATGCACTAAAATCAGCAAAAACATGAAACGAAAAAGAATGCAAATCTGTATAACTTAAAAAAAAAAAAGAGAAAAACCGAACCTCATCACGGCTTTTCGGCCATGGGATCGGAATCTTGTAATTCTTAGGAGCAGGAACCAAGCAATTCAACTCCTTTCCTTTTTCCGGACAATGCCGCTCAAACTTCTCACCTTTCTCCGTCGATTCAAGCTGTTTAATTGCCTCTTCATTATCCATGCAAGGAATATACTCTCTCATACTATCATCACAAATCGGAAACCTCGAAACTTTAACCCTAGTTTCCGATTCCACAACTTCCGAATCACTAGAATTCCTCCAATTCTCTATCACATTAGGATCATACTCTCCGATCTCAAAATCATCCGTCATCGTTCCATTCTCATCAACAATCCCGAACCTCTTCACCGGCTCCTCCTCCTCCGGCGGCGGCGGCGGCGATGAGAGAGAAGAATCGCGAGGTTTCGACGAATCGGCGAAAGGAATCGGAAACGTAGAGTTGATTTCAGAGGAAGGAGAGGTGGAATTGATGAGAGATAGAATGTCGAAAGATTTATCGGCGTTAGGAGAGAGAGAAACGGAAGGAGAAGAGAGAGAAGATGAAGAAGTTGAAGAAAAGAAGAGGAGTTGATGGTAACCGACATCAGACCAGTGTTTACCGATGTAGAAGAAGGCGATTGAGATGAAGAGAAGAGCAGATATTTTGACGCAGAGAGGTGATTTGATTAGGTTTCCGCCATTGTTGAGAGCTCCTTTCATGGTTGGAGCTTCAGAAAGAGTGTGATCTACTCAATTTGCTTGACGGTGATTGAAGAGAGTGGGAGTGAAGCAGGAGAGAGAGAGAGAGAGAGAGGAGAAGATGGTCCGCGAGAATTTATTACACCCGCTTAATTACAAATTGATGCGTAAAGCAACTTCTCTATCTATCCTCTAAAAACAGTTTAAACATAGAAAGTACTGTATTTGATAATCAACAATTACTACAACTTGTCTAATAGACTATGTATGGTTATTTCGGTTCTTTTAAGCACAGTTTCAGTTCTGTTTAATTCAGCTAGTTTCATTCACGATTTTAGTTCAGTTTAGCTCATTTTAATTCAGCTTAAAATAATAGGGTCTTACTGTACTCCATTAGAGATGGACTGATGGGTAATTTACCTTATATATTTGATAAATATAAACATTCAATAATCCTGTAAATTGATCATCGAACAACTGGAATTAATGGGTCTACTATGTATATCAGAATTTTTTCCTTGAATAATGCAAAATAGGGTTTTAATTCCCGAAATATGTTGGAAGGGAAATTAATTCCCTGCGTACCGTCCACGTAGGACGGCACGCGAGAAAATGTTTTTTTTTTTTTATCCCAGGTAAACCGCTACTTGAAGTAGCGGTTTATTTGAAATTAAACCGCTACTTGAAGTAGCGGTTTATACACATAAACCACTATTTCAAGTAGCGGTTTATGTACATAAACCGCTACTTGAAGTAGCGGTTTACGTGGTCAAGATCTTCCACACAAATCATACTCTATAATATGTAAACCGCTACTTGAGATAGCGGTTTTGAAAAAAAAAAAGCCTCTCATTGCTGCTTCAGGTAGCGGTTTATTTTTACTTAACCGCTACTTGAAGTAGCGGTTTATAAAGGTTAACCGCTACTTGAAGTAGCGGTTTTACTTAAGTACAAAAAAAAAAAAATCTCGCGTGCCGTCCTACGTGGACGGTACGCAGGGAATTAATTTCCCTTCCAACATATTTCGGGAATTAAAACCCTATTTTGCATTATTCAAGGAAAAAATTCATGTATATCATTTGTATATTCATATAGCTCAATATGTTATAAGGGAATTAGTGAATTGCTATTAGGAAATTTCCCATACACGTGCATAGAAGATATTGTAAGGTATGATGGTTGTTGAAGATAGTTGTCATGAAGCAAGTAGATGGTGGCATAGCCGGCAAGGTAGACATGTACCCGTTGACCCGAACCGAGTCTCGTTTCCGCACGAAATATAAAAGAAACTCGGAATAAATTCGATTTGAATCTACCCAATTGAAGAACATTGAAACCCAAACCGACCTGAAAATAATAATGAAATATTAATCACAAACATTAATTTAGGTGTTTTATTTATTTGCCAGGAAAGAAGTGTGACCTTACCTGAATTGACCCGACCCGACCTAATATGAGTGGAACTGACCTGATGTTGGTCCGAGGCAGTAAAATGTTGACCCGACGCAGCAAACCCGTGCAAGGATTGAACCGAACACAAGAATTACACGATTACAAGCCGACCCACATGATTCGTTTGCCACCTCTAGATGATGCGTTGTGTACTTGCAGTATCAATGAGCATTGTAGTGACAAGTTAGCAATGAGCATCGTCGCCTTAGTGTTAAGGAGCAAGACACTCAGTAGCAAGCAGCAAAGCAATAGCTAGGCCCTAGGTCATTGGCCTCCGGCGGGTAGAGCGTTGGATTGTTCAGTGAGTTTAATTTAGCCAGGGGGTGACTCGTCAATGCAACATGGAAGCCTACATCTACTCTGTCTATGTTTGTGCCCTACTATAAATATGTTGACGCCATTTTATTCATTACATAACCGTAGAGATATTAAAATTCACAATAAGAGAGAAATTCATTTAAAGAGACTTCTACAAAGAGATTAGAGAATCTAGAAAGATTGAACTGTATCCTTATATGACCTTATTTGGAGCTTATTTTATAAGACGTTAAAACTTATCCAAACTTAATAATACTTGTCAGATCTTGAACTTATTTTTTTAAGGTGAAGGGAACGTACCTTTAGTTTTAATAATGCACATAATTACTTAATTATATTGTAATTTTAATCTATCAATTAATGAAATTACTTTGGGGAGAATTAGGGAATTTTGAAAAGAGTGTAAAAAATATAAAGTATTCAGTATTACTATGTTATACTTCTAAGTTATAACTTATAAGAGTTAGAAATATTGAGTTTGACTACTAGATTCGAATTGAATGACTAACCTTCCAAAATTTGCTACTCCCTGTGTTCTTTTTAGTTTACTCACTTCATTTTGGGATACCAAAAAGAAAGTTCAAAAGTAAGAGGGAGAAACTAAAACATGGGAGAGGGCCATAGGAAAACTAAAAAGGTGTGTTATTATATTAAAAAAAGATGGCTAGATGTAAAAAGAAGAGAAAGTAGATATGATTATTTTACCAAAAACATACCCCCTTCGTTTTTTTATTGTTACGCTTTCCTTTTTTGGCCGTTTTTATTTAATTGTTACACTTTTACTTTTCCCTTATATGATAACTTATCACATCAACTTTTTACATTTTTCTACCTCATATACCCACCGGCCACCACCCATTTTATTAATCTACCTAAAACCTTTTCACTACCATACTTTTCTCTCTTCTATATTAGTATTTTTTAATGCTTCTTTTACATTTCCCAAAACCAAACATTTTTTTTGGTACTTCTTCCTTGTTTTTTGCATAATTTCTTGGTTCTACTTCTCTTCTCCCACAAATTGAAGTGTAACAATCTATACTAATATATTAAAAGTCGTTTTTAGTGTTTTAACACGCGACACTCTCCCTTAGGTGTTTTACTACATGTTATTCATATACAAAAAAAAAAGTAAATGCATTGTATAGGATTTGATCCCATTACATCAAATTCATATACTAAAGTCTTAACCACTAAATCAAATGATATTATTTTAAAGTAAAATATTAATAATGAAAACAATAAAATTAAATATAAAACTAGCTTAAATAAAAAAAAAAGTAAATAATAAACAACGGTGTGTAATTAAAAAAATAGATAAAACAGAAAACAGTAGATTTAAAAGAAATAGAGGGAGTAGTATTGTAGTTGTTTGCCTGTTTGTGCCCCGCACACCACACGTCCACACCAACGCGGAAGAAAAAAAAATACTATGTTTGCCTGTAGTTGTCTGCCCCTTCTTTCTTCTATAAATAAACTCATAATTTGTTCTCGTAATAAAACTTCCAACAAAAGCGATTTTCGTATTTTCTACCATCTACATCACTTTCATCATTTTCACATTCACAAACCTTTTTCCCAATCCCCCAAAACTCAAAAAACCCCCCAAATTCCCCCTTTCTCTCTCCTCGATTTCACCTCAATTCTCCGTCAATCATCTAATCTCTCTCCAATTCGACGAAATTTTCCCCCAATTCAACTTAAACCCTCGAAGAATTTCTCAATTCCCCAATTTCGCATGCTAGGGTTTGATCAAAGGGTTTTACCATCGAATTTCTAGAAAGTCCATGAAATCATGGTCAATTTCGACGCCGGCGAAGTAACCACCTCTACACCAGACCTAAAACGAGCGGAAAATTTTGATATATCTTCATCGAAGTCTGTAATTGAGACCGTAAATGGGTCCCACCGTTTCGAAATCAAGGGGTATTCTCTTGCGAAAGGTATGGGTGCTGGAAAATACGTTTCGAGCGACATTTTTACCGTTGGTGGGTATGATTGGGCGATATATTTTTACCCAGATGGTAAAAACCCTGAAGATAGCTCCACATATGTTTCGGTTTTTATAGCGTTAGCTAGCGATGGCACGGATGTTAGGGCGTTGTTTGAATTGACGTTACTTGATCAAACTGGGAGTAAGAAACACAAGGTTCATAGTCATTTCCATCGTGCTCTCGAAAGCGGGCCGTATACTTTGAAGTATAAAGGGAGTATGTGGTATGTTAGTCTTTAAGTTTTTGTGATTTTGGTTGATCATTGGTTTGTTTAATGAGGGGTTTTCTTGCATTTGTGGTTTTTGCTTTCATATTCTGTCGAACTTTATTGAAATTGTTATAGAATGTGGAACTTATGTGTTCGAATGTAGACCCCTTTTGTTGATTAAGTTAAGATTGTTTAGTGCCTCATTGTGTTAGAATGTTGAAGATTTTGTAGTTTATAAGATTAGACATGTTTGTAAGAGTTTTGAACTTGTACTTAGTAAATTTCTAAAGATAAAGACCTTAGTAAAGTTTATCTGGTTGTAATGCACTGTTCTTGATGATAATTTCTGTTCCAAGGCATGTTTTCTTGCCTGACCAGTTGTCGATTTTGCATACTTTCAGGGGATACAAGCGTTTTTTCAGGAGACCAGCTTTGGAATCGTCGGAGTTTTTGAAGGAGGATTGCCTTGTGCTGGAGTGCACTGTTGGAGTTGTTAGAAGTCGTATGGAGAGACCCAAACAATATAGCATAAACATGCCACCATCTGATATGGGTCGTTCTTTTAAAGATTTGTTTGAGAATGAAATTGGGTGCGACGTTGTCTTTAAAGTTGGAGACGAGACATTCAATGCCCATAAATTGGTTCTTGCTGCTCGCTCTCCTGTATTTAAAGCGCAGTTCTTTGGACTTGTCGGAAATCCTGATATGGATACAGTGGTGGTGGAAGATGTGGAACCGTCTATATTCAGGGTATTCTTGTTGTATAATTGTCCTTTTTAACAAACTACAAACTTGAAGTTTTTTGTATCAGCCGTTTCATTCTCATTTTTGTCATTTACTAGAATTGATGCAACTTTTGTTGCATGTTGATTGCCATAGTCTGTGTTTGGCACCAAAAATATAAGCTAGTTTATATGCATTGCTTAATTTCTCCCCTTCTCTCTAGGGGTTTATGGAAACTACCTTAGTGGCTGAGTTAACAACCTACATATGGATCCTTACTAACTTAATACTTGTTTTGATATTACCCCAATCTCGAGATTTGGTTTTAAAATATCAAAATTTTATGATATAGGATGTATAACGAATCTGAAATTTGTCAAACTTTACTAATTATGTTTGTATTGAGTGACAACAGGAAACAAATTGATAACAAATAACACCAAGGTTTATCTAATTTTATTTATAAATTTGGACCTTAATTTTTTTTGGGGGATTTCATGTGTTTGTATTTTTATTTTTCCGACTTGTTCACTAGCCAATGGGACATATTCTTCTGTTACCTGTACATTTCTGACTCTACTTGTTGTATGATGTGCGGCTTGCATCCGAAGCCTAACTTGTGTAGTAAATAACTATATCTGTAGATAACAATATGATTTACAACCTCAGTGCATATTTATTTTCCTTCAAGTAACTTATAAATAAAATTAGGTAAGATTATCAAATTCTACATAGGGAGCCTAAGCCGAATATTCCACCTTGGGGGCAGGATGGGAAGTTTTCCTAGTTTTAGCATTGTTCTTAATAGACTTTGAGGATTTAGTGATTTACATATTCATCCTGCTTAGTCTGTTCCCTACTTAAGCCCTCTTTACCCTGCTTTAGGCTGAGTTTTGGGCAATAAAGTGGTATAGTTTGTACATGTATTTTGCAACTATGTAGACCAATGGTGATGATGTAGTAGCAATGCAGATCTCTTCGTATTACAATTTACAAATTGAGCCTTTGCTGTTAGGGTTTTTTTGTGATTTGTGTGTGTGTTTTCCTATGAGTCTTTGACAATCATTTCTAGTCCCACTTGAGAAAAAATATGTTCAGTTGGGTTCTTTAATGGGTAATCTAAAACCACCTTTTAGTTTGACAAAGAACAAGAGAGGTATGATTCTCCGTGCAATTGCTTTCTTTGTGAATCGATTTTTTTCCCCTTCTGGTGCTTAGTTGTGCATATGCATCCTGCGAGTAACATTGCTTTTATCTTGGGCCATTATTAACTGTTTCCAATTTGACATGCTTGTCATCTGATTTGCAGGCCATGCTGCTGTATATTTACTCTGACAGCCTTCCTGATGTTCATGAAATAATGGGTTCAAACACTTCTTGTTCGTTTACAATCATGGTGCAACATTTGTTGGCTTCTGCTGACCGGTTTGGCCTAGACAGGTTGAAACTAATATGCGAATCCAAATTATGTGATGAAATAACCGTTGAAACTGTGCCTACGACCCTCTCGCTAGCTGAGCAGCACAGATGTGTGCAGCTGAAGAGTGCTTGTTTGAAATTTGCTGCAGCAAACTTGAATGGTGCGTCTACCCTGTAGAATCTGACGAACTTGTGTCAGGTTAAATCAATTAAATCTACTTTATTTGCTTGTACAATCTATGTATTTTTGCACCTTGCAGTTTTTCATGAAGAGATTGTAATACTATTAATCTCTTGGTGATGGTGCGCTACAGTATATAAAGGGAAACTAGTTTTAGGCCCGGGCTATGCCCCGGGTAGTTATATATTTCATTTATTAATATCTTACTTTAAAATGATAACACCAACTATCATTTGGTTTAGTGGTTAAGACTTTATTATATAAGCTTTAAGTCGTGGGATCGAATCTTTATACCATGCATTTTCTAATTTTTATTTTATTGTGTGTGGATTACATGGAGTAAAACACCCCAAGGGAGAGCGCCATGTGGCACCATTCCTTGTTTAGAAACGCCTTTTAATATATTAGTATAGATAGATTGAAAGACTTGTGGGGTTGAATTTCAGAATTTTATTGGGTTTTTGTGGGTGCTGTTCCAGTTGTTTCTCTGGCTAGAGTTTTTGTTCTGCAAGAGGAAAACAATAGATTAGGTAATACTTCCACATAGATTTTCAGTTTTTCGTGGAGGCGAAGACAAGATTTAGGGTAAGTGATTCCCTAACAGCAAGAGAGATTTCAAGATGAGGTTGTGAAAGGTAACTGATTTAGGGGAGTGGTTAGCACTTTGTGCTTGAGTGGTATAGGGACTAGGATGGTTTCCATGGTGATTGAGTTGGCATGTAAGTGCTAGCAGATCGTATCCTCATATTAACTGATTCCTTCTCTGGAAAATGCTTTTTAAGTGATATTGTGGTTTGACACCATTGGTTACATATAGGCTACTAGCATTATTTATTATTCCTTGGTTGGTTTTTATTTAATATAATTGGTTTTCTCGAAAATAAACAATAATGGCAATTTATGGTTTTTTTTCGTGCACAAGTTTGCATTTAACTTCCCCCCTTTTTAAATTGTTTACTATTATACGTTTCTCTTTGTATTGCTGGAAAACTGAAGTTATTAACCCTTCAAAACTTGAGTGATGGACGAAATTATGGGATCAAACTCTTCTTAGTAGCCTGTTTTTCCAAATCTTTATACTACTGAAAGTGTTTCATTGTAGGTAGAGGTTGTTCTTGCAGTTGTCGCATGGTGGAATTTTGTTTAGTAAGTTTTATATATGTTGGATGCCAGTTCAATGGAGTGGGTATGATGCCTTACCTTTCCCCCTCCCCTTCCATGACCCCCAAGGAAAAAAAAGGAATTATGAGTAACCAGTTGTGAAGCACCTTTCGTTCTTAACTTAGGAGCCCATGTGAATGCTGGGAGCTTTTAACTAACTTGGCTGGAGAAAGACCTCCTAGCCTTTTGTTCCCCTTTAACTGGAGAACACTTTCGGTCTTCATGATTTTTATTCCGGAGTATTGTGATCACTGGTTCTGCAGGGTCTATGTGTTTCTGAGCTGGCTCAGTTCCAAAAAGAGGAATGCTGCTTCAGATAGATGATTGTGTTGGGTATTAAAATGGGAAGACCATGTGACTGTTTGAATTATGAGCAGAACTACGTCCGTTATCCTGGTAGAGGGTGTTTACTCTTAGGTTTTGAGCTGGTAGAAGAGGGGGCGGGGGGATGGAGACACTGGGAGATTATTATTGGGTAGAAGTTGCTGCTGTGTTCTTTTTAGGCATCGGAAGGATAACTGATCCTAGGATGCTGTGTTACTGGTTACCTGTGCAATTCTTGCCATTCTTGGCATTTATGTCACGACTGTAGAGCAGTTTCCTGCTGTTGTGTGTGTGTTACTTTTTTTTTTGTATAATTTATATGATTCAATTTGATGTGAATTTTCTTTTCACAATGATTCAATTTGATGTGAATTTTCTTTTCACACATTATTTATTTCATATTTTCAGCAGTGATGCATTCAGAAGGCTTCAGGTACTTGGAAGAGAGTTGTCCGTCGTTGCTGTCAGAACTACTCCAGACTGTCGCCTCAGTGGACGATTCTTCAGGTTTGCCTTCAAGCAAGAAAAGGAGCAGCAGCAGCGTGTTTGGGCTTGATCTCGCAGCAGAGACAGGATTTCCTGCAGAGTCAGTGAATCCGACTGGCAGACGTTTCAGGAGACGCCTTTAGTTTTAATCCTCCTGCCATATCAGGGCACAGTTCTAGGTACATTTAGTGCCTTTTTTAATTTTTTTTTTCCAACCATAGTTATGATGCAAAATCAAGGTGGTGTTAATAGCAAGCAGTTTAACTTGGATGTTGTCAATGCATGGGCTACTACAATCTCGTGCCCTGGTTTCAGTATAGAAGTTTCTCTTTTTAGTTTTCTTGTATTTCTTTTGTTCGTTGGTGGATAAAAGTAGGAGTATGTTTAAATATTTGTTGTAGATAACAAAGATAACAGTTTCTTTCTGACTGTTGACTGGATGATCTGATGAGAAAAATATGACTCGTTTCTCTGTTTAGCACATATCACTACTTGGTTATTTATAGCATTTGGATTTGTCTCAATAATTTATAATATACATCCTTCATTTTTTAATATTTGCGAAAGTTGAAATGTATACAAGAACCCAGGAGAGGAGAACGATAAAAATAAAGCCCCACGTGATAGGAGAGAGAAAAGAGAGAAAAAGTTGCCAAAATATCAATGTTGAATCATGAATGTAATGTACTTTCTCTGTTATAAAATACTTGACACACTTTTCTCGATACGCTTACCAATGCATATTTTTAACCATTAATAACTAATTCCCCATACATTTTTTTAACTGGAATAATACAAACTTTTGCCCGTTCTCTCACAATAATACAAACTTTTGATTATTTTTTAATAATACAAACTTTTGCCCGTTCTCTCACAATAATACAAACTTTTGATTATTTTTTAATAATACAAACTTTTGCCCAAAATTCATCCAGTAGGTCATGACCGGTTCTTAACTTGGTATAGGAAGTCACTAGCTGACGTGGCACTGATCAGGCCACGTGTTGTTATTTCATTGGTTGTTTTTAAAAAAAATAGACTTTTTCTTTTTTCCTCCTTCCCCTCCACTGATCTTTCCCCACCATGACCCCTGCTCTTTTTCTCCCCCCCCCCCCCCCACCCCACCCCACCCCTCCCCCCCCCCCCTCGGCCATACTCTCTCTCCCTCTCTTCCTCCTACCCTCCAAGCCCCTCCTCAACCACGAACCAAACCCCAGCCCCCACCCGAAACCACCTCCCCAGTACCTCCCCCACCCCATAACCACTTCCCCAACCCCCTCCCCACCCGAAACCGGTCTCTCTCTTCCCTCACTCACTATCTCGTGTACCTCATCTCTCCTAAATCGGCTATTTTTCGCCGCCTCTTTACCGCCGCGGACTCTCCTCCTCTCAGTCGTTCTCCCCTCCGCCATTGCATTCCCGAATATCAAAAATCCCTGGCCTAATTGGTTGAGCATGAGTGATGATTTTGTGGTGGGTCGAATTTCGAGGAGGAGTGGATGTGGTGGGTTGAATTTCGAGTCAATGTGCTGAAATTGTGGTGGGTGTTGGGTGAAGGAGCTCATTGAGTATTAATGGCGGTCGTCCGCCATTGATGATGGC
Organism: Beta corolliflora; assembly: GCA_947648045.1. Lineage (NCBI taxonomy): Eukaryota > Viridiplantae > Streptophyta > Magnoliopsida > Caryophyllales > Amaranthaceae > Beta > Beta corolliflora. The sequence goes on from CANSZD010001580.1 coordinate 16,366, forward strand.
TTCCCGAAGTTCGAATTTTCTGGGTTTTCCACCATTTTGAACTTTGATCTTCCCCATTAAAAAAGATACAATCTTTCCTTCGATTTGATGCACGGTTACAGTCGTCTCGGGCCTAATTGCAACCCATCATCACCACCCACTTCTCCACCCTCTTCCCCCCGATTCAGGCCCACGCGCATGAAGCCCAATGGGCTGATCTCCGGCCCGAGAATCGGACGTGTTGGTGGTGGGCCGACGAAGTTGGGTAATTTCGTTGAACGAGTGGTGTACATTGTAATTGGGACGACTTTTAGGAGAAAAGGGGTGTTGTTGTTTGCGCCATTGTTGTATATTACAGGAATGTTGGCGTATATGGGATCTTTGAGCTTGGAGAGTAAAGTTAATGGAGGAGAGAGAATTGGGTTGGAAAAATTAAAAGGAAATGTTGTTGAGTTTAGTGGTGGTTTTTTTACCGGTTTTGTAGGTTATAGGTCATATTAACCTACTGGAGGAATTTTGGCCTAAAGTTTGTATTATTAAAAAATAATCAAAAGTTTGTATTATTGTGAGAGAACGGACAAAAGTTTGTATTATTCCAGTTAAAAAATCCTCAAAATTATAAAAAGTTGATATTTTAAAAGTATACGTCGAGACAAGTCATAACAAGATCCCACATGACTATATTTTTGCCTATCATGGAATCCACAAAATATGGTCAAAAGATAGTGTGTGAATTGTGGAAAAGTCAAACCGCGTCAAGTATTTTGGAATGAAGGATTAATAACTTTCTAGAAATGAAGGGTATTAAAAAAACCAACGAAATACTTCTTATTAATTTACGCATATTGCCTCCGTTTCACAATAGAGTTTCCATTTCTAATTTTGTCACTATTCATGAGTAAAGAAAATCTTCTAAAAGAATTTTCTATATATAAGAAAAAACATAATAACGTGGGGTCCTGTTTGATTCATCTTATTGAAGACATTACGAAAATTAAACTTTTATAATTTTTCCAATATGTAATTAAAGATATTAATAATACAAAATGCACATTGACAAACGTGAAAAGCGAAATGGAAAGTCTATATTTGGGAGGAGGGAGTATATATCAAATGCTCGAGTGTAATTTTTTTTTTTGGGTGGCCCTCTTTCGGGAACCCCATGTTAAGAAGAATTTTCTTATGGGATGTCCTCGCACAGGACCCTCACCAAGATCCCCAACAAGCACCCCAATCGGCCAACCCCCCACCCCAACCGGCCAACCCCCCACCCCAACCTTGAAATTATGCTTCCACCAAGATTTGAACCTTGATCTCTCATGTGGGAGATAGGAAGCGATATCATTGGATCCAATGAACCTTGGTAGTCCTGACTCCTGAGTGTACTTGATGATCAATGTTGAAGCTCCAGTATTAAGTGTGCCACATGACATACCTCATTCGATTATGACATGACACGACGTCGGCAATGCTTTAGAAACTTCTTTCTATTGTTTTGATACCTATCAAGCAATGTCGAGCACATGATTTGACATGTTCTGGGTAAAATTCAGAAACCTTTAATTTCAAATAAAAAGGGTCAAATATGAGACACCAAATACCTATGTCGGTATATAAGACTTTTTACTTTTTTACACTCCATGTCATGATTCAACCTGAGCAATGATATTCCCATATCTCATATCTGATAATTGTCCAATATTATAGCATTTTTGTAATTTTTGTGACAAAAAATAATATAAAAAAATTATAAATTATAAAAAAATTATTATTTTTATATATTTTTATTTGAGGTTTTTTACTTGAAATGTAATTGATATTTTAGATGACTAGTATAATATATCTTGACACCATATTACCCCCTCCGTCCCTAAATAGAGTGTCCATTTTTCCATTTATGTTTGTTCCAAATAGATTTCCCATTTCCTTATTTGGTATGAGCCCACCAATTAAAATATTATTTTGCTTTCAACTTTTATAATATCACCAACTTTCCTATATGATCCACATTCTCTCTCTTTAAACAATTCATAAAAAGTGTACCAACTTCTATATTTAATTCTGATTTAATACAACTAAGGTCCTTCATATGATTTTTTCTTAATACTTCTGCCCTAAAGAAATGGGCATTCTATTTAGGGACGGGGGGAGTATTATATCAATTGACTACTACTTCTATATCATATTTTGGTTGCATCTTATATTGACTTGTATCAAGTTATTAGTAAAATTACAAAAATGTCATAATATTGGACAAGCTGTCAAATATCGGATATGGGAGAATAATTTCTCGAATCAACTTTCTATCCATAATTCGCTTACTGAGTTTGTTAATTTTTACTATTTAAGAGAAGAAAATTATGTCATACTTTTGAAATTATCGCTCGAATACCCCATATACTCTTCTCAATTATTCATAGCCACCATCGCCACTATGATAATCTAGCACATGTAAAACTATAACCATATGATTACCTCGTTAGTCATTTCTCTGTAGTTGCTCAGCAATCACCAACTCACCACTGAGGCAGTGATACTAACATCTTTGATCGCGACATATTCACACTATATATCATTATATTGCTTTAGGAGAAATTGGTAGGATATTTTTTTAAAAGTTGATATTTCCCATAATAACAAATTTGGTTCAGGAAGAGTATAACGTAATTTAATCTTTTTGTTGTTGTTCATCACTGGTTCTATATATAATGCTAACATTGGGTATTAATAATAATAAAAAAATTACTACACATGTAACACATGGAGGAGTATACAAGGGCCAAGCTACATGGAAGGCTGGCAGGGGTTTGGCCCCTATGACCCCACCCTTGCGGTCCATATATTTTAAAGTGGGCTCTGTAGGTTCTTAAGGTATATCTTATTAAACTGGCTATTATATTACATAAATCTTCTTACTTGAGTGGTAAAATAGGATAACTAAAAGTAATTTTTTTTAATAAATTTACTTTAAATATTCTTGACCCCATTAACTCTTAATTCCTAGCTTCGCCCCTTGAAGTATATGTGATGAAGTATATTGCAGCAACTTCCACAAAATTAAAGAACCAACCTTATGAAGATTGAAGAAAGGAGAATCATGTAACTCATGAAGAGTTATAGCTTAGTACATTCAATGATCTACCATGTAATATATATGTATTAATGTGTATATATATATTTATATATATATATGTAACGGTAACATTGTAACAATATGCTTTCTTTTCCCCTCTTGATGGAGTAATATAACATGTATCATCAACATAATACATAGTAGACTTGCCAAATTATATAAGCTAATTATATTTCTTGGCATCACCATAATTAGACCAAAGGAAGGTGCCAATAGCAAACTCTCTTTTAAACGCGACGTCGCCCTTCACTGATAATCCATACTCAGCAAGAAGCCTATCAAGAGTAATTTCAGGCATCTTTTGGTAGTCATCTATGGTGTACCTTGGGTAGTGAAGTGGCATTTGGAAGAACTTTTTTACTCCATTATTCTTCTGCTTTTCACTCTCCATTTTTCTCCCTTTTTGAATTTGTTTGTGATATGACAAATTCTTGTTTTATAATTAGATAAATATATATATATATATAAAGGATTTAAAGATGGGATTTTTAGCCATGAATGAGAGTTTAAAAGGTGGGCTCTAAATGCATGAAGTAAGTCACAAAAATGGGGTGGTGTACCATATTTTTGTAGCTCCTAGGTGCTACATGTGTTGTAGCATTTCATGCTAATTAAATGTTTTTTCCCTTCGCGAAGAGTACATACACATACACATATATACACCCAATGGTTGAAGTGAGAGAGTGATGAAATTGGAAAGCTTTGATGATGTTTGTGTGGGCAGCAATCCTGCATATTCATTTGATCGTTTTTTTTACAACGAGAAAACTTGCATTAATTAAACTAGGAAGTACAGCCTAAAGCTAATACAACCAAACATAAATTAAGATAAACAAACCTAAATGAACATTATAAGCTCTTATACGCCATAAAAAACAAAAACAAGTAAAACTGATAAAAAGTCGCATTTTAAGGAGGGCGTCGCTGGTCAATGCTTGTGATGGTGGAGTCAAAACTCTGATGGCTGATGGAAGTGGTAGGAGAAGTGAACGTCGTTCATTTGATCGTTAAGGACAAATAATACATACTAGTATTATCATTTATGTACGGCACCTAGTACTAGTACTCTCAATGTCTAAAACCAAACACTTCCCTTAATCCAGAATAAAAAGTTGTAAAGAATGTAAGCGAAAAATATGTAAATTCAGTGGTATTTGTTGTGTGCTAAATTGCCAAACAGAGTCAATATATTTTATCTTATATTATTGTCTAATAAAATGGGCAGAAGGGCTAAGTATACTACATGTAGTACCATCTAGTTTTTTTTATTAGGAAAAGAAAACTAGGAATGACCCGAATAAAGAACCACCCTAAAGCATCCTTACGGATGATTAAGAGAAAAAGCGGGCTAGAGAAAGAAACCCAATAGCGAAGCTTACCATAGGTAACTAAAAAGATATAATAATACTACTATTAAGAGAACTCCACACCAGCAATGCTACAATAAACCCGCAGTAGCGAAAAAATTGATACAATTGACACATTTACCTATCATATAATATCAATCCACTGATAGGATTTACCAATGCGCAATAAATACACTTCATCTTAAGTCGAATCGCTCATGAATGTAATCTACAAAAATCATTTTACCATATAGAGATGGATTGGAAAAAACTTTATCTACCCACCTAAATAAAAAAGACTATTGTAATGTAATCCAACTCAACATAATTATTATTTTTTTAATCCATTTTACCATTATAGAAGGATGGATTGTACATCACTAAAATAAATGCACACGATAGAGTATATCACTGTGTTTCCATCACAAACAAGCCAAAAATCGCCAAATAACAAATAATCTTCCAAATTATATTTTGTTTGATAGGAACAATTCATTTGTGGAAATTACATCTTGGTATGGACCACAATTATTGTTGTAATTCATAATTGCATTGGGGCCTACTTAAATACAATCAAGCACAGGATCAAAATACTGGATCATTTTGTTTATGTAACATGAGATCTAGCCATAGATTGGATCTTAGATTAGTTGGAATTTTAATTATTGAATGATTGAACCTATCCTTTGAGCCACATCTGATGTCTCTACCACATCATATATGGGGCTAAGGAATTGCTTGCTTGTAAATTGTAATGTAATAATTTGTACGGCATATACGTTTCTCTCGCATTACTATATATTTATAAAGAAACACAATGATGGTTTTGCTTATTCATTGACTGCTGTGGCCTGTGGATAGTAATTGGTAATAGTATTTTGTGAAAGGGAGTAATCTGGGTGAGTGCTGCGTGTGAGGGGCGAAAGTGAAATTCTTTTTACCATGGGTTCTAGAAAGAGGGCCCAAAAAAAAAGTAGCTTATTTTGATTAAATTTCTTCAATCAAGTCATAGATAAGTGATAGGTCGTTTATTTGGTTCTTCAGTTTGATTTGATCATATAGTCATATCCAAACAATGAAACGATGCATCATTCAGTTCAATTATAAGTCGAGTTAGGTCATATTTAAAAGTCTTGTCAATTAGTTGATTATGATTTATCAATCAATTATATACAATACATAACAATAACTAGGTTATGTGATTTCGCTTACATCTCGAGTCTAAAGTTAAATAAGTCGATCGAATAACTAGATATATGCTATGTTATGTAGTATTGCAAAGTTTATACAAATTCTCCTATCACATCATCTAATTGCACCCATTTGGTCAGACTCTATAACAATTTAAGGTTAGCGACAAAAAGTATCATTCAGCAAAAAGGTATTACGGGTCTGTTCTGTTCAACTTATTTTGTCTTATCTTATATTATCTTATCTTATCTTATCTTATCTTATCTTATCTTATCTTATCTTATAAGATCTTATAAAATCTTATCTTATCTGATCTTATCTTATCTTATCTTATATAATAGTTTATTGTGTGTGTTTAACATCTTATTTATCTTATCTCATCTTATAAGATCTTATAAAATCTTATCTTATTTTATCTTATCTTATCTTATCTTTATCGATCCGATCTTATCTTTATCTTTATAAAATCTTATATAAGTTAAAATAAGTTGAACGGAACGGACATCGTTTCGTTCAACTTATTTTAACTTATATAAGATTTTATAAGATAAGATAAGATCAGATAAGATAAGATAAAATAAGATAAGATAAGATAAGATAAGATCAGATAAGATAAATAAGATGTTAGACACACACAATAAACTATCTTATAAGATAAGATAAGATCAGATAAGATTTTATAAGATCTTATAAGATAAAATAAGATAAGATAATATAAGATAAGACAAAATAAGTTGAACAGAACGTAACCGCTATAGTTTTTAAACCATTAAATGTTAATGGAAATACTACAAAATAATCTTTTTAAGCGACTAATTAACCAAATTCTGTAGCTAATATTTGATTAGATGATTGATGATACCATAAGAAACCGACCCCCAATTTTATAGATCATCTGTTAATAGATCAGCAAATACAAGTTTTTTTTTTTTCTTTCTGAAGTTCTTAACTCTTTTTTTATATAAGAAAATGTTAATATCTTTAAATTAACAGCTAATATAATTTTTATGTAAGCAAATTAAAAGAACAAAAAAAAAAGATAATACTTTAATTGGTGGTTGACCTTTCATGGAGAGTTGGATTGGTAGCCTAATAGGTATGGAGGCAGAAACGTGTTAGAAAAAATAGAGTTGTGAAACATAAATTAGGATTTATGGTTGTTTAGTTACAAAGTGCAACCACTTGAAAAGTTAGTGGCTCCTAGGAATTTTCATGTTTGAGGTACAAGTCCCCAAATATTATGCTTTGAGGGTGGTTCACGCAATTTCTCTAGTCCATACTCTCTCAATTTCGGTTAATTCGATTTTATTGGAGAAATAATTGAAAGCAGAACTTTAAAATCTTAAATGAATGTGAGTGTGACTACGACCTTTTCAGGTTGGGCCAATGGGACCTAAGCTAAGGAAGGAGTTGTTAGAAGTCTTGGTCGATGTCCAATCAGAATTGGTGACATGAAGAGTATATTGCGCATATGAGAAATTTCAGAAAAATTAAATAATACGTTGATTTTATTCATAACTCCAATACAAACCTTTTAAGTGAGATTTAGAGACTCCCTTCTCTAAACCCTAGCCTACATTAGTGAATTTTAAAGGGGCTTTCATCGATTTTATCGGTGGATAGTCCCACCTTAATTTTAATTTTCATTGTTGTTTAGCTTTGTTTATGTTCGTTCTTGTTTGAATAATACTTCCTCCTTTAAAGAGATAATCGTTTCTCTCTTGAAAGAAATGGTTTATTCTCTTCTCCTTGGAAGAGACTTTAGTTTACTACTTTTTTTTTTTTTGAAATAACTTTAGTTTACTACTTTGTTTCTAGATGAATTATCGTAATTTTGGATCATTGATGAAGAATTATGCGGTGTCGAAGCAGATTTCAGATCTACAATTACAAAAACTACAGCATATCGAAAGACCCCCTCGTTGAAAGCTGTATCAAACAGCAATGTGGAAAAGGGTATGCGGAATTGTTAAATCTACTACACAACGATCGTGGTTTTGCAAATTCTGAATTTTATTTGTTCAAAATTGTTATGTATTTGTTATTTCTGATTTCTATTGTAGATGTCGTATGACTCTTTTATTAATGAATTAATTTTACTTTCAAAAAAAAAAAGTGAGATTTAGAGAAAATCTTTTAAATAAAAAAAAAGTCACCCCATCTCTCCTTCTCTCTCAAATCCTAGCCTCCTCTACCCCTTATTCATCAGTTAGGGGCTGCCATGGATGATTTCAGCCATGGTAAGCCCTTTTTCCTCTTTTATTTTAAGTTTTTAGTTCATTTTCTTGTTTTGTTGAATAAATTAGTCTATCTTTATGAGTTTTTTAAACCCTATTATAAGGATTTTAGTCTTTGTTGTGGAGATATCCTTCTCCCTTATGGGAGTTGTGAGTATGTTTTTTTTATCTTTAGGTATGATAAATTATTCTGATTAGTTGAAGTTCGAAACTCAACAGGATGGTATTGGAATCTCGAATGCGGTGCTCAATCAAGAATGCTCTTCCGAAACTATGTTAGTATGATAGACTTCATCATCAATAACTGCTTGATTCAGCAAATAAAAGGGGGTTGCGTTGTAGTAAAAAACTTATATGGACTTGGTCCACACTAAATTAGTGTGGACCTAATGTTAATGTATGTGATTTATGAAAAAAAAAGGATCACTATATAAAAAAAAATATATAATAGATAAATAGATATAAATTATGAAGTTTGACTATGAAAAAAAAAAGTTATTATGTCACAAAGTGAAAATTTCATCATGATAAACTAATGTGAGAAAGAGTTACTATATTAAAAAAAACAGTCACTATGGTAGATAGTAATTGTATAGTTTAACTTAAAATTTGAAAATGTTACTATATGGAACTAAAGGGTCACTATGTTAAATAAGTGGTTTTGGTCCACAATAATATTATTGTGGACCAGGTCCACGCAAGATTAACTCTGCGTTGTATTGCTCGATCTAGTTCATTGCAGTATTTTTGAAGACGAATTTGATTTAACCTTGTTTTGATTGTATCTTGTTTTTCTTAAATACATATTGTAGATGCCGTTTGACCTTTAATTAAAGAAATTTCTTTTTTTTTTTTAAAAAGTGAGATTTAGGGGTTGTTTGGCAATCAGCTGTTGGCTGTTGGCTTTTGGCTGGTTTAATTGGCTTGTTTGACAGACGGGCTTTTTGGCTTTTTAAGGTTGGCTTAATTTACAAAAGTGTTTGGCAGAAAATTAATTGTCATTGTGTCCGTTTATTAGAGATTTTAAAAATTTTCGGCTTAAAAGTCTCACTTTTCGAACACCAAACAAAAAACAAAAACAACTTTCTTTGTTTGACCAAATTAAAAAGCCAAAAGCCAAAAGCCCAATTAAAAAACCATTTACCAAACTTGGCCTTAGAGAATTTGATTGGAATATCAAACACGACATAAAGGGCATAGATTCACAACTCAAATTATCTTCCTTAAATACTATCTGATGTCTAATGATCATCTATGGTAAACTTCAGAAGAGATTCAAGTGTAATTAGTCTGAATAACATATTATAAAGTATTCCCATATAATAAATCAAGGAGATTCATAAAAAGAAGATTTTGGGATACTACCTTTTAAAGTAAAAATGTTATAAGAAGTTACCTTTGTTTAAATTTCATTCATTGTCCATCATTTCCAACGTCTACCTTTTTCTTTTGTCATAATTTCTTTTATCTATTCATTTTTCACAGAGTTTTGCCAAACAACCATGTTCTCGTACCAATTTTCATAAGATAATGAAATTTATGGGTGAAAAGGGAGTTAAAAAAAGGGGGAAAAAACAAAGTCAACGTTGGAAAAGTAGGTTTATGGTCGAAATTTGACCAAAGACAGTTTCTTATAACATTTTTGGTTTAAAAAGATCCTATCCTGCTTTTTTTATCTTTCTCACTTGGAATCTTAACACTATTCATACCTGTAGAGAATCTTCTCAATTTTTTTTCAATTTATAAAGAAAAATATAGTCATGTGGGTCTTGTTTGATTCGTCTCAATTAAGACATTATTAATATTCAATCGTTATAATTTTTACTAATATATAATGAAAGATATTTAAGTTTAAAGAGGTGCATTGGAGAGACGCGCACGTAAAAGTGAGAATGATAAAAAAACAGAGAGGAAGTATTTTCTTACAAACATTTTATTACTCCCTTTGTTTTTTACATTGTTGTAATGCACAACAATTTGGGCATGTCAATTTCAGTTTTTTTGGGAGGGACTTTTGGCCCATTTAATGCAAAATAATGGGAAAAAGTGAACAAAGAAGACTTTTGGGTGGAAAAAAAGAAAAACAAATATTTTCTCCGTTCTGTTTTAAATGAAACGTTTGTTTTTTCACGCAACCCAACGCACTTCTTTAATCGTTAATATCTTTAGTTGTGCACACGTAAAAAATATAAAAAAGTTATAATTTGATAGTATGCATCGAGACGAATCTAACAAGATCCCACTTGACTATGTTTTTCTTTATATAATGGCGATAAATTGGAGTCAAAATTGATCAATGAATAATGTCATTTCACCCAATGTTTCATTTAAAACAGAACGGAGGAAGTATAATAGTAGTACTTTATGGTGGGCCAAGTACCCCAAACAAGGAAAGGTTAAACAATGTAGCGATTAAATAGAAACATCCATATATGGAAAATGTAGCAATTAAAAAAATGGAGGAAGTATAAGTTAGCTTTTTAGCAAAAAAATTATAAAATATTTTATAACAAGTTTTTGTAATATGAATCTAAATGAAGTTTCTAATCTCAAAAAAATTGATGTAGACTTCATACCACTTGCTTATCCATATACTCTACATGTTGACATCAATAGGAAACTATTCAAACCCTTGCTTTTAGCATCACCAAATTTGGCAAAAAACACCACCAACAAATCAATATGTTTATAGTCCAAAAACAAGTGGTACCACTACCACTAATTTACCCCAAAAACAAATTTAAAAAGCACTCACATAAACTATTCCCTACTACACATGTTAACTTCATAGCTCTCTAAACCACTAATATTCAAAGATCCAGTAAATCACTCAATTAGTACAGATTCTTTTTAAGAGTCAAATTAATGATTGACATTTTCTCAAAGATCACGCCACGTGTCAAAATCTCAGTCGAACACGAAGTCATTATTCAAATAACTCTAGAACCTCCACTACCAACTCTTCCAGAAACTTCTGGGGAACTCCTGGCCAGAATTCTTCCTGACATTTAGCGGCTGAGAATTCTCCACGTGTCCTTATTACCGACGTAACAATCCTACGTGGCACGCGCGTTACCCCGATAATGATACGCCACCTTTTATTTGTCCCCCTTTCTTCATCCCCAATTTCGCAAAATTAGGGCAAAATTATTTCCCAATGTTCAAAAATCAAAATTCCCCTCTTTCTCTCTCCTATTAAGTCTTCACCACTAGTCTATAATAATTATTTAAAGACTGATTTTCTCTCTCCTTAAAACATTTGTGGTAGGTTTTTAGTTGATTGTCATTGTTGTTGATTTTCTTTTTGTTGTATGTAGTTAAAATTTGATTTTCTCTCTCATCAAAAATTGGGTTGAAGAGAGGTGCCATGAATGGTGGGGAAGTAGCAGAAGGTGGAGAAATGGAGGTGGAAATGGAGGTGGAGGAGAGAGAAAGAAGAGTGTATATGTGGGGGTATTTACCGGGAGCATTGCCGCAAAGAACGCCGTTACAATCGCCGGTAATTGTTAAGCTTCCGCCGTCGATTGGAGCTTCTTGGAAGGATGTTGGTGGTGGTGGTTGTGGTTTTGCTATGGCTATTTCTGGTGCTTTTTCTATCTCCTTTTGTTTATCTTGTTTGTAAGCTAGTGTGCTTTCATTTGAATGTTGATTGTAAAATTAGGGTTTGGATTTGCAGTTGTTGGGGGATTTGAGATAAATGTTATGAAAAATTATCAATTAAGTATGTGACATTTCTTCTATAGTCTGTTTATAATTTTAAGAATCGAGGTTGGCCTGATTGGTTAGAGGCGGTTCTTCTAATTTTGTGACAAGGGTTCGATTCTTGCTCCTTGCAAAGAGGGATCTCCCAATGTCCCCCACTTGCGAGGGATATTTATCTTACCTCAAAAAAAAAAAAAAAGTCCGATTATGGTTTTGGATTGGTGAAAATTGAACTTGTGAAGTAGAAAAACAAAGATTATTTAGCTGGATTTTGGGTTATTGGTCAAATTGTGAAGTAAGGCCCTGTTCTTTTGGACTTATTTTTAGTTCCTTTCCATTCAGTTCAGTTCAGTTATTCTCTGCAGTTCAGTTTCTCTCAGTCCAAAAGAACGGGGCCAAAAATCTAAATGTGCTAATTTTGGGGATGGATCAGGTTCGATATGACGTGCTATTATAATGTGACATCATGGATTTGAATTCTGGTGTCGTTTTTACAATGTTGAAGTTTTGATAATTGCATTCTTTTCCAGCATTTTCTTGGACAGCATTTATACTTTGATATTGCAGTAGATATTCTGACTTGCGGCGTTGTGTTTTGATATAGATACTGGAAAGCTCATAACTTGGGGCTCAACTGATGATTTAGGGCAGAGCTATGTGACTTCTGGAAAACATGGGGTAATGCACTAGTGTTCGCCCTAAGTACTACTTCGTCCGTGTCAAAATAGTTGCCAACATTTGTTTTTTCGTGGTCTCCTATGAACTGCGTTGACCGCTAATATCTTTAATAATGTCTTTTTAAAAACATTTTGAACTTTTGATAATTGGAATATACATATTGAAGAATCTTACAAGATCTTGCAAGATCAGTTTTTTTCCTTATATACTTCGTCTGTTCTTTATCAATCACTACATTTCTCTTTTATGAAAGTTTACTATTAGTACTACATAGTACATACCCATTTTATAACCCACATACCTACTTTTCACATGGTGTTGGAAGACCACTTGTCTCCCACGTCTGTGTGTCCAAGAGGACAGAGGTATGTAGTGACTAATAACGAACACAGAAATGTTGCAACTATTTTGAAACAAAGAACATTTTTTCTTTTTCGAACTAGCTAAAATGATGTACTGCTGTATATTTCAAGGAAACGCCAGAGCCTTTTCCACTTCCTACAGAAGCTCCCATTGTAAGATCAGCTGCTGGTTGGGCACATTGTGTCTCAGTTACAGGTATCACCAGTGATTTGTATCTTTTGCTCTTTTATTGGCTCTCAATCTGTTACCATCTCCAATCAAGTTTGACCTCATTGAATACAGATAGAGGAGAAGTTTATACTTGGGGATGGAAGGAGTGTGTCCCCTCCGGGAAGGTCTTCGGAGATTCTTCTCCTGGAGGGAACTTAGAGAAGGATCAACTTGAAAAACAAAGTTCTGTTTTTACAGAACAAGGTAATTATGGCTGGTTCAATTACTCTTAGGCTAATAAAGAGAACCTGCTCTTTTGCTGGTTGAACTTTTAGACTTGCTTCATAGATGAATTTTGGCAGTTAGCCCTCGAGGCTCCAAAAATGCTAGTGGTAGTGGGTCAGGAACTGCTGTAGACAGTAAAGGAGCAGGAGAAGAATCTGCGAAGCGAAGACGGGTTTCATCAGCTAAACAAACTGCTGAAAGTTCCTCCGCTAGTGAAGAAACTCTTTCTGCTTTGCCCTGTCTAGTCACACTTAGCCCTGGAGTAAGGATATCAACAGTTGCTGCTGGAGGCAGACATACTTTAGCATTGTCAGGTAATTTCGCTGCATCAGCAGATTTTAGCTTGATTCTGCTTTTGATGAACTTTGGTGTGACCACGGGAACCAAAGTCAATACTTGCTAGAGTGTGTTACACAGCTATGCTGAAAAGGAGTGGCAGGGAGATTCCCTTGAAAATTAACTACGAAATTGAAAATTTATTGATGTAACAGAGAAAGTTGGTTAACTGTACCAAAATTCAGGAACTCCCTTTTTTGGGTGTTATTGTAGTCGATATTTGTCTCATACTGGTATTATATGCAAAAAATTTGATGACTCAAAAAGATGCTTTGCTGTGACTTGTGAGACTGCTGATGGGTTCTATTTTCCCTGAAGCTTCAGATGTTGGACAAGTGTGGGGTTGGGGCTATGGAGGTGAAGGACAACTAGGTTTGGGCTCAAGGATACGCATGGTATCATCTCCACACCCTGTACCGTGTATAGAATCTTCTTATAGAAAGGACAGACATTCAACTTTAAGCTCGGATGGCCATGGATATAGAGTTCCTGGGACATACATCAAGGGCATTGCCTGTGGGGGACGACACAGTGCAGCAATCACAGGTGAGGATCGCATAATTCTCATTATTTTTCCTAACATGCACTGAAAGATAAGTCTATGTCAATACAAAGAGGTCTGAGAGTCGTGGATATTGAACTTGCTTATACAAGAATGGAATCAATAAAACATCTTAATAATTCTACGCTTAGTTCTGTGACTTTTGACATTACTTCTGGTCAACAAGTTGGTGAGCAGCTGCTTGTATGTATAGATTTTCATGCTATACACTGACTTAATTATGTGGTTGTATTGAATAGATGCTGGAGCAATTATAGCTTTTGGTTGGGGTCTTTATGGACAGGTATGTAAGAGATGCATATCTATTTTCGCTATGCTTGTTTGTTGCAGTAGAAACTTTCCATAGCAGCTTACAATTATCGGAATTTGATGTCGGGCTGATGTATCTAGTGTCGACAAGTCAACCTTTCAGAAGTTATTAGGAAATCATGCTAATTCTTTTCATCCAATTTTTAGTGTTTCCTTTAAACAGTGATTACTTGTAACAAGGGCATAGCTAAACATTCGTCAGTTTTTTAATTAGTGCTCGAGGAAATTCTTTTGTTATATGAAATACTCATACTAGTCGTAAATTGCTTTGATTAGTGGGTTGATAGAAATGTACATCATATTCTCTTACATGAACTACATCTGTGCGCGAGTTCTGTTTGGGAAGCAAAAGGTAGATGTGGGAGCAATCACAACAATAAGAAGTAGCAGCTTTGTGATGAACAGAATTGAGATTCTCTTTAGTAGTTGATGTGATTGTTATAATACCACTCGTGATGGTGAAAATCCTTCTTTTGAAGAAAATGAGCACTAGACACAAAAGATTTAAAGCAGGATAAAAATATAGGACTATACAGAAGCATGATGAAGTATTCTTGGTATAGGATATTGAGGAGAATGGAGGACCATATAACATTATATATTGGGAATTATGTTCTTTCCATGTATAATTTTTGACGAGAGAATGTAACTTCGACAAATCTAGAACCTGCCAATGTATTGCTGTGACAATTGTGTTCATTTTTGTCTCCAGAGTCTAGCTCCTGGAGTACTGCTTCTGCCAATATATAATCTGAAATCTTAGTTCTTATATCAAGGGACATATAAGGATGCATAACCTAATTTTACGATGAAACTTTTTAATCTTCTAACTATGATACTGTCCTGTTTCCTTCTTTTGCTCTTTTGTTGGAAACTTCTTGTGCATTCTTTTGTAAATTAGCAGAAGCATTTGGATGTTTCTGTAAAAGAAAATAACTAAAAGAAAATCAATAAAAAATTAGTCTTTCTTGAAGTTCAGGGGGTCATTTTTTTGTTTTCGCCTTTTTTTTCTTCCTACTGTTGCTTGTTTTTCTGTCATTCAATTTCTTTATATTCTGGAGGCAATCACTTGGATGTTCCCCTAACCAGAAGGAAAAATTTTTAGGAGAAATTTTTCTCCCTCAAAAAGTGATTTTATGTTAAATTGAGCAGGTAGGCAACCGCTTTTGAACCTTTAAACTGTACAACAGTCAGTTTGATGCATTGATCCTTGTTTGTCATCAAACCTGCATTAATCAGTTGACTGTGAGACATTATTGGTTTTCAGGCTCAGTTCCACTTCCACTAGTTATGTTTTACCTTAGTTATATGCAATCTTATTATCTTAAATATAAATGTCATTCTGGTAACATTAGAAGCTCAATTTATCTTATTATTTACGAGGGAATTTTATACTCCTGTTTTCATCCTTGGTTATCCATTGCATCAACTGCTATTTGATATGGTTATGTAGGTAAATAAAATTGGTGGAGAAAAAAGCAAAGTAGATGTTCAAGATGAAGCACACTCTAGCAAGGGATCAGATGATTCTTTTCTTCTAACTTTACTGCTTAATGTGTATTTGTTGTTAAAGGGAAAGTCAATGGAATAATTGACTACTTCTCATGATACAATACTGACAAATTATGACTGTGCTGTCGCAGTGTGGGCAAGGAGCCACCGATGATGTGCTAAGCCCTACTTGTGTTTCCTCATTGCTTGGTATTCGAATTGAGTCAGTAGCTGCAGGCTTATGGCACACTCTCTGTATATCTGCTGACGGTGATGTATATGCCTTTGGAGGAAATCAATTTGGGCAGCTGGGAACTGGTTCTGACCAAGCAGAGGTAAATCCTTTTCAGATGGATGATGTATCCATTGTTTTCCATGTAAAATTATACATCATTGTTACCACCCCTTCCCTGCTCCTTAGGATGTATTGACTGCTGGATTTTGTTTCTATTCGACAGCTCTTTGGATTATTTTGGTCAACATACTTTCATGATACTTGCTAGAGCTGGCTGGCTGGCTTGCTTTCATGGTTTATCAATAGATGTATTAACCTTTATGTCTTTCAGACGCTCCCAAGGCTGCTGGAGGCACCAAGCGTAGAAAATGTTAATGCAACGATAGTGTCTTGCGGTGCTCGTCATAGTGCCATAGTTACAGGTATATACAGTACTATTAATATAATTTTTGGGGAAATGAAGTATATATAAAGTTGATGTAGACTACTTGCACCTTTTATAGCTTAACTTATGTCTATAGCCTATAAGCATGCTTCTTGGAAATTCATCATTGATGAATTGTTGGTGTTTGTAGCTTTTGTATGTATCAGAAATCTGTAGAACATGTAATTACTGGGAATATCATAGTTGCTTGTGACAAAATGTAGTAAATTGGTTTTATGATTTTAAATATCCATATATGTTCTGGCCAATGTTCATTTTACCTCCGTTTCATGTTTTAGTGATATCGTATCAGCAAGTGAACTTGTTATGAAAGTACAGGTTTCTTGTAGTCTATTAGTATTAGTTTGTGTTATGTTAGAGCTAATATTTGTTGCTAATAATGTTCTGCTTCTTTCGTGCAGAAGATGGAAAAGTTTTCTGCTGGGGTTGGAATAAGTATGGACAGGTGAGAAAAGAAGTCATTGTAGTTTATTTCTTCTCTCTTTTTCTTTTTTTTTTGTGGTAAGGAAAACTATAGGACCCTATTGGACCATAGCTGTAGCGTACCATGGTCACATCGAAAAACTTGATTCTGTTTTGTAGCTCGGTCTGGGTGATGTGATTGATCGGAACATTCCGTCTCAAGTAAAGATGGATGGTTGTGTGGCAAAAAACGTGGCGTGTGGCTGGTGGCATACACTATTACTAGCAGAATCTCCTACTTGAGCGGAAGACTTGGCAAGTCTTGGCTCAATTTTGTTAGGTTAGCGTTCTTAGCGGTTGTTCGAGTATATGACGAATGTGATTTATTAGAATCTATGTAAATACAGAACCAGAAGCATAGGCATGTATACAGTTGTGCATGTGATCATTCATTCATGGGGTAGGCTTTGATGTTAGTAGTTTCAGTCTGCTTGCTTTTCAGCTGAGGTTGTACTTGTACTATAGATTTCGGGGTATCCTGTACATGATGTTCATCTTGTTTGAGTTCTGAGTTCATCTTGGTTTGGGAACTCAGCGAAACGTCATTGTAATTTGCAAGGTGGATAATATTTGTCCCAAGGTATTCTAAATAAGATCACTTGGTTTTTATAATCTACGAATATGATGTACCTGGTCTGCACCAAAATATTTGTCAACAACTCAACATCACAATTATCAAATTTTGTTCCACTTTAGTATATCAATTGATAATATTACGACTATTACTATGTAGTATGTACCCTGTAACTTTTTCTATTAAAACAAATGAGATTTTATTGGATTAAGACTTGTCAAGGTTAACTAATTCGTTTAACGTGTCAGATTAAGGGATATACAACGTCGGTGTTCTAGTGGAGTTTAATCTTAGGGCTTTAACAAGCTAATGTTTTTAGGTAAGACATCACCATTTTTGAAGGACTAATCATTAAGTATCGTGATTTTTCTTTCCTTGGTCAAAAAAAAAAAAAAAAATCATTAAGTATCGTGGGAGTATCGTGGTATGTAGGTGTAATCTATTTTTTCTAATAGGATTTATATTAGGATTCTAGATTGCTTTATCAGTTCTATAAAGCTATAGATTGATAAACTTATGTATATGTGTGCCCTTTATGAGATTAGCTTCGAGGAGTTAGTGATAAATAAAGCATGCGGATAAAATAAGAGATAAATTGTTGCAAGAAATTTGAACCGTATACCTAAGGCCTGCTTACACATATATCAAATTGAAACCAACTCAGCTATAAAATCCTTATATTCAATAGTTGAGACGTTTACTAGTTATATGGATTTTTAATGATGGGTCGGGCTTTGGCCCTTTTGGATCCGCCACTGATTCTATGTAATTGTTTGTCTTCTTGTAGATCATTAAGTTCATTGATAATAAAACCTTCACATAGGTTGACATCGAGTTCAAGGTAATGATAAAGACATTATTACTAATTAATTGGATGTCAAGTTCCATATTTTTTGCCTAAAGTTGACGTCGATTACTAACTAGTAACGGATAGGTGGGTATCTTCCATCAAGCCTGTAAATAGGATTGTATAACTGTCGGATACGACTATCTTCTTCAAGTATGAGTGTTAATTGGATACTCGAAAAGAAAACCTACTCACAACTTTTTAGTTACAAAAGATCATTCATATCATGCACCTAGGCTGTATGATTACTAAATATGGCCAAACATTTATCTAGTATAAATTGATTAATTATAATTTTGTTTGATTTATATGAATGATTGCGACGAGTTTTAAACTTGTGTCAGCCAAGTCTCTTCAATTTCATTAGTACTAGCATTTTTTGCACGCTATGCGTGCGTGTTATATTAAGGTTTTTTTTTCTCAATTAGTTATCCATCAGTGTTACTAAAAAATGATTCGAACAAACATTTGTAATTATTTTTAATTTTTTTAGTCCTCTTAAATTTTTTAATTTTTTAATATGTTTTTCATTAATCAATGTTTCGTTGGTTTTTTTAGTTGTTTGTCCATTATTATTTAAATATAGTATTGAGAGAAGGAAATATAAAGCAGAAGAAAGCTTGTGCTCAAATAAAGTGGAAGAATTTGTATATCAGGTTCAATCGTCGAATATTAATAAAGTGACAGAGTTTGATTTATATAATAATAGTTACCGAATAATAATCAACATTTAGGTTTTAAAATATTATTAGTAAAATTATTAATATGAAATTCAAGTTTTTATTTTTTCATCTGATTGTGTCAATCAAGTTATATTGTAAATTTAATTTTTTATCAGAATTTTTCACACATATGTAAGAAGAGGAAATAATTCTTCTTAATTTAATATTTAATTGAAATTTCAAATTCAATTCCATTGTTAACTTGTTCAATATATATGGCAAGTAGGAAGAAGAAAAGATTATTTAAATTCATTAAGGGTATCTTAGACATTTTGTAGGGGGACACCATCTTCCTCCCCCCTTCACTTATATAATAGAGATTAAGTTGGTGAATAAGAACCATTTGTATTTGATATACAAATTTGAGGAAAACATGTACTTATTATAGTATTTGTCTCTATATCTTACAAGGTCTTAATATTGAAATTCATTTTGTAGAACTTTTATGTTAAGTCAGAGAAATTAGAAGGTTTGAGTGGTTGAAACTTGAAAATATTGGTAGAGAACAACAATTTAATTAAGGCAGAAAGATCTCTACAAAATCATTTCTTTTTTTGGCAAATAAAGAGATATATTACCAAAAGTGAAAGAGCAGATTAAAGAGGTGTATACCCTCTGATTAAAGAGTTGTATACCCTCTTTAGGATGCGGAAATAATTAAGTATTTGAAGATTGGATAGAACAAAAATTACTAGGCTACTTTAAGCAATTAGAAGGAGGCTTTTAGCAAGAAATCATGGTGTTTATTGCTCTTTTGGGTGTTTTTGGGTGGATACATAAATTCACTCTGCTTACTACTGATGCAGAATGAAGCTATTTATAATGAAAACCGAAATGAAAACCGAAAATTACTATTACTAAAGCAGAAGGTGTGATTACAGAATATTAATCACACAAACTTAACAAATAATCAAAACACTAATAGGTGAAAAAAATGCATCCGTATGATTGATCTCACACCTTCTAGCAAGATTTTAGGCCAATCACTCTTCATATGCAGCACCCATGACAAGACTTGGGAAGCTACTGATCTATAAATAATGTCTTTAACAAGCTGAAGAGAACTAACAAGATTAATTATTACCAAAGATCTTGTTGTTCCTTTGAAACAATTTTAATTATATGAGGGTATGGACATGTGCACAAAGTTATATTGTTGTAAATTATCAATACGATGATTATCATATGAAAGAAATCTTGATGAGAAGGAAAAAAAATCATACTTTATTTCTTAAATACAAAAATATAACATTATTTTATATGGGGGTGTTTCATTGAATAGACTGGGTTGTATTTAAAATAGGCGACCTACCCTGAGGCCCATATGTATCGGTTCCACTAAAGATTTTGGGATAATTTTTACATTCATAATTCTTATTGGCGTTGTATGAAGAAATGAATACTCCCTCTATTTCATAAATAAGTCACATTTTAAGGTCTCTTTTGAAAAGATTGAGCTAAATTATTATATCTTATTTAATAATGTTACCACGTAGTCTTTCATTAAATGAAAAAAAAGCGTTTATTATGGGTTTCTCTTTCTTCTCTTTTCCCATTAAAGTTTGTTAATTTCATATTTTAGTTTCAGCTGCATGGACTGATGGAAGAAAATAAGAAATACACTTCCAAGTCCCGTGTATATCGCCATAAGGCAACACTCGCAACAGAGACAAAAAAGTTCGCAATGTGGCCTTATAAATAAAGCTCAGTAAGTAGATCGCTCTATATAGTATTGACTTAGAATGTGGCATTATCAACATTCGTTATGCTGCTAGGAAATAGTGAGACACCTATAATCATCTACTAACATGATATGGTTGATTATATACCTCTCCTGCTCTAAAATTAATGTGACTTATGTACTTTGAGTCGTCTTTTATGCACTACTTTGATCATTAATATTTTCAATTAGACCTTAGTCTAATAATTTTTTTTGATATTTTAACATACACTAATTTCAAAATTTTATTATTCATAATTTTTACTAATGCTAAATAAAAAATATATAGTAAAAAGTAAATAAAATAAAATTAGTCTAGCTGCAACATGCTTCGGTTGTCCCCTTTAGCTTGTTCCATTGGGAGAAATCTTCTTCTTCAATTTTTGGTTGGATAAAGTTCATAAGAGACAAGTTTATGAAATAGGGCAATTTTTTTAATAGACATCTAAAAAGAAAATAGACACAAACAAAAAGGACGAAGAGAGTAGCCCATAAAGATGAATTTTTGCTGAGAAAATCATGTTCAAAGAGGGAATGGCCTTATAAAAGTAATACTCGAGTATAACATAAAAGGGTTTTGATATACGCAACCTTTAGGTTTGCGGATAAGCATTATATTAATTTTTCTATAATAGCATTAATTTAGGAACTTATGACATAATTATGCATCAACTAATGTAATTAATGCTTACATTTCACTTTTTAACTTCTTATATGCAATCTTAAGGGCTGCATACAAATGTACATAACTAATTGTTGGGAGAAGGGACCAAGATTCATGGGTCCATTCCAAATTATAGAGGTGGTAAAAATCGAACCGACCCGTCGCTTGGACCCGACCCAAAATCAGTGTGTTTTGGGTCAAAGTTTTCAACCCGTTTAAGTAAGCAGTTGACCCAACACGACATGTTTATTAAACGGGTCAGGTTAGGATCGAACATTTTGATCCGAATGCGACACGACAATTCGTTTAACTACTATTCTACTATGAATAGTACTAGTATTTTTTGCACGCTATACGTGCGTGTCATATAACATTTTTTTCTCAATTAGTTATTCATCAGTGTTACAAAAAATTTGATTCGAACAAACATTTATAATTTTTTAAATATGTTTTTCTTGAATCAGCGTTTCGTTGGTTTTTTTTAGCTATTTGTTCATCATTATTCAAATATAATATTCCCCTAAAAAAATCAAATATAATATTGAGAGAATGAAATATAAAGCCGAAGAAAGCTTGTGCTCAAATAAAGTGGAAGAATTTGTGTATCAGGTTCAATAGTTGAATATTAATAAAGTGGAAGAGTTTGATTTATAATAGAGATTGTCGAATAATAATCAACATTTAGGTTGTAAAATATTACCAGTACAATTATTAATATAAAATCCAAGTTTTTATTTTTTTCTTCCGATTGTGTCAATCAAGTTATATTGTCAATTTAATATTTTATCAATGTTTTTCACACATATGTAAGAAGAGAAATCATTCTCCTTAATTTAATATTTAATTGAAATTTCAAATTCAATTCCATTGTTAACTTGTTCAATATATATGCCAAGTAGGAAGAAGAAAATATTATTTAATATATACGGCAATTTAAATTCATTAAGGGTATATCAGTCTTTTTTTAAGGGGGACACCATCTTCCTCCCCCTTTCACTTATATAATAGAGATTTGTATTAGTATTGTATTCAGTCAAATTTTGAGTTGAGTGAATTAATTTGATTGATGTTTTTTGGGCAACTTTATTCATATGGTATTTTTTGGTTTTGAATTTTCGGTCAAGTTTGAGTAGATTGTGCTGTCAGTTAATTAATTTGATTGATATCTTTTGGCAAGTTTATGCATATAATTTTTTGTTTCGAATTTTTTGGGTCAATGAATGTAATATGATGGAATCTTTTTTTCTTGCATAATTTGTTGTTTATGTGATTGATGATTGAGAAAGTAATATTAATCATGTTTAAGGTTAAATATGTAATTGTCTAGGGGACACCATTGCTCCTCCCTTCACTTTAGAGATTTAGTTGGGCTTGAAATAATTTCAATATTTTTCATAAATATATTTGATTGTTCGATTTGGTTTATTTAGGTAAAATATTAGTATATAAGACGTGGGTTAAAGAAATATGACGTACATTTATTTAGTTTATAAGACGTGGGTTAAGCTATTGAAAACTTATTGCACCTTATTGAAACTTATAAGACCTGATTGAAATTATCGGACCTGATTGGACCTGATTGAAACTTATCTGAACTGAACTGAATGAACCTAAAACTTAATTTATTAAGGTGAAGAAAACGCGCCCTTAAAAGTAGGTTTTTTTTTTTAATTTAATAGAGTGCTTTATAAACGAAAATTACTCTATGCTATTTAGCCCCTAAACTTTAAAACCCTCTCAGCTTCCCTCACTCGTATGGAATTCAGAGGCTTGCTGAAAGCTCGTTCCAGGTGTTTTTTTTTGCCCCCCTTCGATGAATCTAATTGTTTAGATGATCTTTTGTTGTGATTTTCTATGTTTCTTGCGATTTTTAAGATTACTTCATGTGATTATTCATGCTATTGATTTTATGCGGTTGTTATTGTTTGTTTCATGAATTAAACTTATTTTTTCTTTATCTCATGTTATTTCATGATTTATGTATAATTTACATGTCATAAGCTTATGATTCGAATTTTTTTGTAAACTTCTTAATTCGTGTTTGTTCCATGGAACTTAATGATAAGAATATTTATGTTCTTTGTCTAAAAAAAAAAAAAGAATATTTATGTTACAATTTGTAGATGCACATATCTTCATGCAATTGTTCATTTGTTCCTGTTTGTTTCATCAAATCGATTTTTGAAGTGTTCAATGCCTTTACCAGTGTTTGTGTTTTTGTATTCTATTTTATGTCTATTTCCTCAACTATAGAGGATTCTCTAGTTAATTAAACAATGGAATGATTAATTTAATTTAATTTCTTATTCAGGGTCCAATCTGTTTATAGTTAATCAGATTAATCTTTTGGCTTTCGAGCACACACGTCAATGGATTGGAGCTTAAAATTATGCACTACAACCTTACTGGATGAGGATGAGCTGAATCACAGTCGTAGTAGTAATTTATCAGTAGATAGTGTTGGATAGAATCCAAGGGAACGCGAAATTAGGCATGCCTTCGTCGCGCCCGACCGGGCGAGGATCCGCCCGACCAGCCGGGTGAGACGAAGTTTCTGTAGTTTGGCTCGCCCGACCAGGCGAGGCGAGATTTCTTTGTCTCGCCAATTTGTCCTTGCGGGCCCGACCGGGCGGTTTCCGCCCGACCCGCCCGGGCGAAGTCTTTTTCTAGCGGTTTTCGGTTCCGCGTTTTGTGCTGAGTGTTTTATTATGTTTTATATAAATACTTCTTTCTAAAACCGAGGATTATTCATTCATTATTCTAAGAAACCCTAAAACACAAGCCTACCATATTCTCTCTGAGATTTGAGCAGTTCTTGAGAAATACCAATCTTTGATCCGGGTGCACGGAGTCAGAGATAGTTGTGTGAACCTTGGGGGACGAACGTCATTGTGAATCCGCACCGGTGGTGGCGAAATTCGTTTCTAAGGCAGTGGCCATCATACCACGGCGCAACTTGTTCTTGTAATTCAGGTTAAGTTATTTGATTTCTGCAGATTTACATCTTACAATTTAGAAACGAATTTTTTCTGTTGAAATCATGTCTAGTTCTCAGAATAGATTTTTCCCTGATATGTTGAAGTTGGAACCTTTGGATGGAACTAATTATAAGAGGTGGTCTCAAAAGTTCTTGATTGCATGTGAACAAGTAGATCTTGATTATGTGTTGTTTAATGAACCACCTGCTGAGAAAGATGGTGTAGATCCTACATCTAAAACTATTGTTATTGCTGATACTCCTGCCAAAGAGAAATCTGAGAAAACTCCTAAATCTGATGGGGGAATAAGTATGGAAAAATTTGTCAGGGATAATAAGGTAGTTAAGGGAAACATGCTGAACCTAATGACAAACCCCATATTTGATTTGTTTGTATCCTATAAGACTGCAAAAACAATATGGATATCTTTGGAGAAAAAGTATGGTGCTGATGATGCAGGGAAAAAGAAGTATGTTACTGGAAACTGGTTGAACTTTAAATTGGTAGATAATAAGCCAATTATGGAACAAGTTCATGTGTATGAGAACTTAGTTGCTGAGGTTCTTGCTGAAGGGATGAAGATGTGTGAGATTCTTCAGGCTAATGTTCTGATTGAAAAGTTGCCTGAATCATGGAACATCTATCGTAATCATCTGAAACACAAGAAAAGGGACATGACTCTGGAGGAGTTAGTTGGTCACATGAAAATTGAAGAGGCTAATAGATTGAAAGACTCAGTAGCCCCAACTGCAAACAATCTGGCAGTTAAGGCTATCTGGTTGAAACTGGCTCTGGTTCTGGCTCCGGTTCTGGGAAGCCAAAAGGAGATTTCAAGAAATTCAATGGAAAGGGTAAAAAGACCCCTGACAAGGGGAAGTTTAAGAGCAATGGGAGGATTGAGAAGAAGCCGGGTCACTGTTACAACTGTGGCAAGCCGGGTCACTATGGTTCGGTTTGTCCTAACAAAAAGAAAGGCAAGGGTTCGAGTCAATACTCGAAGGATCAAGACAAAGGCCAAGCCAACCTGGCAGAGGCAGATGATCTTGTTGTTGCTGTGGTTTCTGAGATTAATCTGGTGGAGAACAATTCTGAGTGGATAGTGGACACGGGAGCCTCTCGTCACTTCTGTGCAAACAAAGACCTATTTGTGGAATTTGAAGAGGTGGATGAGGGTCACCAAGTCTATATGGGAAATGACAGCAAGTCTCAAGTGCTCGGAAAAGGGAAAGTTCTCTGAAGCTGACATCCGGGAAATCATTAGCTATCCTTAATGTTTTGTATGTCCCCTCCCTTCGTAGAAATTTGATTTCTGGTAGCTTGCTTAATAGAGCAGGGGTCAAGTTAGTTTTTGATGCTAATAAGCTAGTGCTTACTCGCAATGGCGAGTTTGTTGGGAAGGGGTATGTTAATGCTGGTTTGTTTGTTTTGGACATTGTAACTCCTATTGCAATGAATAAGATTTCTTCTTCTGCTTATATTGTTGAGTCTGTAAATCTATGGCACTGTCGTCTGGGTCATGTGGGGGTTGGTTCAATTAATCGTCTTAGGCGAATGAACCTATTGCATGATGTGATTGATGATGGACCTAACAAGTGTGAAGTGTGTGCTGAGGCAAAATTTGTAAGGAAGCCTTTCAAACCAGTTACTAATAGAGTATCTGAACTGTTAGAACTAATTCACACTGATCTGGCAGACTTTAAGAATCTTGAGAGTCGGGGTGGTAAGAAATATTATATTACCTTTGTGGATGATTGCTCTAGGTTCTGTAGAGTGTTCCTGTTAAAGTCAAAGGATGAGGCTGAACAGAAATTCTTGGTCTATAAGGCAGAAGTTGAAAATCAGTTGGACCGAAAGATCAAAAGGCTTCGGTCTGACCGTGGTGGGGAATATGGGTCTGATTTCCTTAAGAATCTATGTGAGAAAGAAGGCATTATTCATGAGGTATCTGCACCATATACCCCTTAGCAGAATGGCATAGCAGAAAGGAAGAATAGAACTTTGAAAGAAATGATGAATGCTATGCTCTTAAGTTCTGGTCTCCCTGATAATATGTGGGGGGAAGCTGTCCTATTTGCAAACTATATTTTGAACAGGGTGTCTCATAAGAAGTTGGACAAGACTCCATTTGAGCTATGGAGAGGTTTTGTGCCAAACCTGAAATTCATGAAAGTGTAGGGGTGTCTAGCTAAAGTGGGTATGCCTTCGTTCAAGAGGACTACTATAGGAGCCAAGACCTTTGATGCTGTTTTCATTGGTTATGCTGAAAATAGTGCTTTGCCTATAGATTTCGAGGTTGGATGACCAGTGTGTGTGAAGCTCGAGATGCGGGAATTCTTTGAAGAGGTATTTCCTTTGAAGACAATTGGGCATATTGTAAATGCTCCCTCCGTGGGGGGCTCGTGCGGTGATGCGAGTCCTTTGGTTACTTCAAGTGGGGTGAGTCAGTCAGATGAGCCTAGAAGAAGTAAAAGGCAAAGGGTGGAGTCAAATTTTGGTCCGGATTTCATAACTGCATTTATGTCCGAGTTTGAAACTTCAGAGGTCATGGACATGTCATTATTTATGGTGGATGAGGATCCCAAGACATTTGAAGAAGCCATGAGTTCTATGGATGCTAGTTTCTGGAGGGAAGCAGTCAACAGTGAGCTGGAATCTATCATGGCGAATAACACTTGGGAACTTGTAGATTTGCCTAAAGGAAACAGGCCGATCAGCTGCAAGTGGATTTTCAAGAGGAAGTTGAAAATTGATGGGACCGTGGAACGGTTCAAGGCAAGACTGGTTATTAGAGGATTCACTCAAAAATTTGGAGTGGACTATTTTTACACTTATTCACCTGTGACTAAAATTGCTACCATTCGTGTTTTGTTTGCTCTAGCTTCTTCATTTAACCTGTTTGTGCATCAGATGGATGTAAAGACAGCCTTCTTGAATGGCGATCTCGATGAGGAGATATATATGGAACAACCTCCTGGTTGTGCCGTGCCTGGGATGGAGCAAAAGGTGTGCAGGCTGAAAAAGTCTCTCTATGGCCTCAAGCAGGCTCCAAAACAATGGTATGAAAAATTCCATAAGACTATTCTTGGTTTTGGATTTACTGTGAATGGTTCAGATGCATGTGTGTATTCAAAAGTAGTGGGCTCTGATTGTGTAATCATATGCTTATATGTTGATGACATGCTTCTGTTTAGTGCGAGTCTTGATGCCATAGAGGAAACTAAGAGTTTCTTGTCTTCTAAGTTTGAGATGAAAGATTTGGGTATAGCCGATGTGATGATATTAGGGGTAAAAGTTGTTAAAACTCCTAAGGGTTATTCACTGTCTCAATCTCATTATGTGGAGAAAGTGTTAAGGAAGTTTGTCTGTTTTGATGATCCTCCCGTCAGGACTCCCTATGACTCTAGTGTTCAATTACTCAAGAATAATGGTGATGGTGTGTCACAAGGAGAGTATGCTAAGATTATAGGTAGTCTGATGTTTTTGATGAACTGCACTCGTCCTGATATTGCCTATGCAGTGAGTAGACTAAGCAGGTACACTCATAATCCCAGTTTGGATCACTGGAAAGCTCTTAAAAGACTATTGAGATATTTAAGAGGAACCATGGACTGGGGGTTAAACTTTGTGGGTTTTCCAACTGTCCTAGAAGGGTATTGTGATGCTAATTGGGTGACTGACAGTGATGAGGTGAGTTCTACCAGTGGGTATGTGTTCACTCTGAATGGTAGTGCAGTATCATGGAAGTCTGCAAAGCAGACATGTATAGCTCGATCTACTATGGAAGCGGAGTTCATTGCTTTGGATCTTGCTACTCAAGAAGCTGATTGGTTGAGGAATCTTTTGGCAGATATTCCTTTGTGGGGGAGACCGGCTCCTTCCGTGTCAGTTCACTGTGATTCACAAGCTGCGATAGGAGTTGCCAACAACAGCGTTTATAATGGCAAGAAAAGGCACATTCGAGTCAGACATGAGTCTGTGAGGCAATTTATTGTGAATGGTGTCATTTCTCTTGAGTTTGTGAGAAGTGAAAGAAATTTAGCTGATCCTTTTACTAAAGGATTGAGCAGGAAATTAGTGTTAGAATTCTCAGGAAGAATGGGTTTGAAACCTTTGTAGGTTGCTGTATTCCTTGAATTCTATACTGAACTTAATTTTGATTTCTCATTAATATACTTATTGCTTTGATATGAGTGGTTCTTATTGAACAGGTTGTATATGTGTATTTTTGAGATCTGGTGTCCATGGCCTTTGGCTGATTCAATTTGATTGAACGTAATGGACAGGGTGTTTCTATGGCTTTATAGCTGATTCAATTTAATTGAACGTAATAGAACATCGTGGATGAGTGTGAAGGGTTGGCCTCCTTCTGTCGAATGTCGTCCTTTTAGGCATTCTAGAGCACTCTTTGTAATCCCAGGGTGATGGCCAGGATTGTTGAACTGTGTAATGTTCACAATCATTTGAAAGACACGTGATGTGTCTTGGAAGTAAATGAATTGTATGTTCAATATATATTGTATGTTGTTCACGGGACAATTTGTTGGATAACGCGGTGTTTCTTAAGCTCTGAAAGCAAGATATGTGCTATCGGGTCCCTTCTCTCTCCTGCAAGTTCAATCTTAGGATACTTGTAGGTGAGGGGACACCCCATCTCACTAACATGTTAGTTCAATCCTTGGACACTAATATGTAAGTATTAAGCTTTCCATTTGCTGCTCATTTCTCATTTTTCCTTTTTTCTAACTTCGCGTTTGTGGGGGATTGTTGGATAGAATCCAAGGGAACGCGAAATTAGGCATGCCTTCGTCGCGCCCGACCGGGCGAGGATCCGCCCGACCAGCCAGGGCGAGACGAAGTTTCTGTAGTTTGGCTCGCCCGACCAGGCGAGGCGAGATTTCTTTGTCTCGCCAATTTGTCCTTGCGGGCCCGACCGGGCGGTTTCCGCCCGACCCGCCCGGGCGAAGTCTTTTTCTAGCGGTTTTCGGTTCCGCGTTTTGTGCTGAGTGTTTTATTATGTTTTATATAAATACTTCTTTCTAAAACCGAGGATTATTCATTCATTATTCTAAGAAACCCTAAAACACAAGCCTACCATATTCTCTCTGAGATTTGAGCAGTTCTTGAGAAATACCAATCTTTGATCCGGGTGCACGGAGTCAGAGATAGTTGTGTGAACCTTGGGGGACGAACGTCATCGTGAATCCGCACCGGTGGTGGCGAAATTCGTTTCTAAGGCAGTGGCCATCATACCACGGCGCAACTTGTTCTTGTAATTCAGGTTAAGTTATTTGATTTCTGCAGATTTACATCTTACAGATAGGCTCACCATTTTACCTAATGAACTCTTAATCGGAATCCTTTCATTGCTTCCCACCAAGGATGCTGCTGTTACGTGCGTCATGTCTAGGAGAATGAGACGTCTTTTCCCTTTCATTACAACCCTTGACTTTGATGCTGCACCTGTATCTAATTGTTTGAAACGTCCCTGTGCAATCGAACGTTTCCCCACCTTTGTCACCTTTGTCAATACCGTCCTTCAATCTCACCGCTCTCGTTATCTCACCAAGTTTAGACTTCGAGTGGGTGCAAACTTCCTTACCAGGTACAGTTACCAATGCATTAGTCTTTTTGGTCATGGATGTGAGAAAGATTGTTTCCCTGACTTGCATTTCGCACAAATTAATGCGTGGATCTCTCTACCTTTAACCCGTTGTGGCCTTAGGGAGCTTGACATCCGCATTCGAGATGAGGGAACCAGTCATTGTCACGCCCCAGGAAATTTTCATGTGTGAAACATTGGAGGTGTGAAGCTTGATGTCAACCTTGGTTTTGATCACGTTTCCATCATGCCATCCTTTCGTGTTCCAAATTTGAAATTACTCCACCTGGGTGCATCCCTAATTTCTCACGATGGCTTTGTGACAAGGCTAGTTTCAAGCTGCCCTTTACTTGAAGACCTCTCTGTGGAAGCCTTTTGGAACCATGTCCATTTCACAAGTGTCTCCTCACGTTCCCTTCGGAGATTGTGTTTAAGAATGGGGAAACTTGATGTGTATGGTAACACTGACTTTGTGCTTATTGATACTCCTAATTTGGAGTATCTTACATACTTGTGATAATTTGGCAAGACAAGACTCTTTCTCAAACATGCTCTCTCTTCTTGGAGCACGCATCAACCTTGGAAATGGCTTGTGGAATGAAGAACTTGATGCTTCTTTTCAGCAAATGCTTATCCTGATTAGACCCTTGTCTAACGTTCAACATTTATCTTTGCTCGGCTCGTGCATGGAGGTTTGTCTCGTTCAATTTTCTATATATGGTTTCTTTGATTAGTTTATCCATTGAAATTTGCTGACTGTTTGCTTGAAGGATCTAAACTATGATGAGGTAAAGGATCAACTGCCTGTCTTTCCTAATTTGAAATATCTAGAGCTCGGTACTCACATAACCTACTGGGACAAGGTGCTTTTAGCATTTCTGAATTGTTCACCCGTCTTAGAAACACTTGTTTTCCCGGAGGTAGTGTGCGGTTACTTCTTTTATCTGGCATTACTGCTATTATTATTTTGAATGATTAATTTTAAGCAATGGTTTAACCATGCATGTCACTCTGATTGTTGCCTACTTAATAAATATGTACAGGGAGTTTTCACTGGCTTTATCTATGATTCTACTGAAGATGATATTAATGAACGTGTAAGGATGCCAATGGAATCAGAACAAGAAATATTTAGGACAGCTCAATCGATCAGTCCATGGTGTTGCCGTTATAATCTTAAGAAAATTGTGATAGAGAATTTCGTTGGGAAACAACAGGAAGTATATATGATTGAGTTTCTGCTGAGACATGCATTAGTTTTGGAAGAATTGATCGTTTGCCGAATCGAGTATTCTGGGCGTCCAATGACGGACCAGATGTTGGTGGAGAGAACGTTGAGAAATCTACCAAGGGCCTCAGTCACTTGTTCATTTCAAGTGCAGTGATAGCAGTTGTACTATCTATGTGTAATGCACAATGCTCTCATCCTACTTCCTTAATTTCAATTTAGTTAGAACACTTGCTATTTCAGCCTTTACAAATCAGTTAGAACACTTTCCTTTTATGGAAGCATTTGCAACATTACTTTTATTTTGTGTAAGTCATGGTTTTCGGAATTCCTCTATATAATATTGACTACATTGAAGTACTCTATGTAATTTATATAAAAAAAAAATCTATTACGATAAAAGTACATATATATAGAATTCTTGATGATGAAAAAATTGGAGTTTAATTTTCAAATTGAAAGCTTAGTATATTATACGATGTAAGTTGAGTATAAAGTATTACGAAATTTTAGAATATTACAATTTTTAAGTATACCACTAGAGACTCCTCAAAATATATTTCAAGAGACACAAATTCTTACTAATATCAGACAATCACTGTTTTTGATGTAAGGTTTGGGAGGGGGCAAGGCTCTTTAATTTTCTTTCAATTCAACAAATTGGAGAAACAAGGGAGCTCTATAACCATGCTCCAGCACCTTCAATATCATCACTTTGGAGAAATGGAGTGGAGAAACGGAGGAGAGAATTCAAGAATTGCATTCGGCAATGGAGAAATGGTAGAGAATTTGAGGAGTTGAGTCTCTCAGAGAGAGAATTTCGGATGTAGGACTTAGGAGAGAGACTTGGTTTTGGAATTGGCGTGGGTTGTAAATGGAATGTGAAAATCATTATGTGAATCTAATAATTCTGTTTTTCCTGATTCGTAATCGTGTTTATGAAGGATATTCTTTCTCCATGTTTGGGTGAGTTAATCATGTTGGAAGCTTGGAACTAATCTGGCTCCTCGTTCATGAACCATTACATTGTTATTTGGTTAATAAGCTATGTTTTCTCTCCGTGTGTTGGTAACAGTGGGCATATTTAGACAGTTTTCGCGGTACATTCAGGTGGCACATTTGCCTTAACTTTGTTATCGTCACTGCTCTGTCTTTCTCATGTTATTGAAAAACTTGTTTCTTAGTCATGTTTACATTTAAGATTCTTTATGTGCATGTTAATTCTTTTTTTTACTCGTGTAACTTGTGCAAGTGATGTGTTAGTTTATCTAGGATGTAGGTATGAAATAAAGTTGGCACTTTCCACCAAGAGAGGATCTTTTTGTTTTCCTGGTAAGCTAAAAATTGTCCAGGTGAATGAGGGAAAGTTCTGTGTATCTTCAGCTAAAATATGAGCAGTTTGGAAATGTTCATATCCTTGGAGTTGGATTTGCCACAGGGGTGGGCAATGAGCCAATGACAGTGCTCAAATGGGTGTAGTTGCTGGAGAGAGCAGAAGGAAGGGGTAACCACTTAGTACTCCCTCCGTCTCATAATATAGTGCTCACATTCCTTTTTTGGTGTCCCAAAATGTTGTGCCTATTTTCTTTTCGTCAATTTGTTTGGACTAAATTATCCTTAATTTCTACACAAACTTTCCAAAATATCCCTACTTTTCTCTCAAAACATGTGACCCTATTTATTGCTTTACACCATTCCAAGCAACATTTATTGCCTTTTGATTATATTTAAGGGAAAAAGAAAATAAATAACTAGTTTCAATACAAAAGTATCAAAAAAGCACTTCATTAAATATATTTTTTTGGAAATCCTACCATTGATTCCATTTTCCTTAATTCCCGTAAAAAATGAGAAGTAAGCACTATATTATGGGACGGAGGGAGTAGTATTTTTTTTTTCTCCCTTTGTTTTGTTATTTTCTTTGGGCTGCAATTTCTAGTAGTCTAGTTTAAGGGAGCAACTTTTCTCAATTCTTTTCCCGCTGCTTTATAGATTATTACGCTTTATGGTTTTCCCTTCTCCTGAGGGAGGAACCATCTATCTCTTGGGTTTTTAAAATTTTCTCTTATATTAAACAAACCAAGATTGGGAACTCGGGGTTGAAGATCAAAGTGGTTTTTCTGCTCATGCTCAATTTTTGCAAGTTTTCGGGTGCAGCTGGTTGATGATCTGGCTAGCAAATTTCAGGCAACTTCTCTGGGCAACCTATGGTCCCTTGTGCTCTCACAATACTGTGACATTGCTAATAGTTTCTCTTTTTTTTGGGAAGAAAAACTTCACCTAGGAGGCTGGGATGAAACATTTGTTTGAAGAGTAGCTTTGCGTACTTGAGCTAGTGATGCTTGCAAGTCTGATATGTGATGTATTAAGTTGGTGAATAAGAACCATTTGTATTTGATATATAAATTTGAGGAAAACATGTACTTATTATACTATTTGTCTCTAGATCTTACAAAGTCTTAATATTGAAATTCATTTTGTAGAACTTTTATGTTAAGTCAGAAAAATTAGAAGGTTGGAGTGGTTGAAACTTGAAAATATTGGTAGAGAACAACAATTTAATCAAGGCAGAAAGATCTCTACAAAGTCATTTCTTTTTTTGGCAAATAAAGAGATATATTACCAAAAGTGAAAGTGATTACAAAATATTAATTACACAAACTTAATGCCGGTTAGCAAAGTTATGTGCAGACCACAGGGTACCCAACTTACGTGTAACTTATTACTAGCAATCAAGTAACTTTTGTACACAAAAAAACTTCTAGTTCCCTCTAGGTTTCCTTGGGAGGGGTGTTCCATGCGATTTTACTAGGATTTCCTCGTACAGGGGAGGTTCTCGAGGTTTCATCGAGATTTGAGTGGGCCAGTTCATGATGGCTTCCACATCACAGAATAATAAAAGTAACGAAATCACGTCAAAAAACATTAACAGTTCCGAAATTATGCAAAAGTCATCACCTTTGATATTAGGGTTTTCTCAACACCCTGATAACACAGAGAAGGAGTTCGACAATGGAAAAAAAGGGATGGAGGAGGAGGTTGTGGAGTGGGATGATGCCGGGGGGGAGGATGAGGAGGCGCGGATGGAGTTAGGGCTAGTAGGAAAAATTTGGACAAAGAGACACATAAATTTGAATGCTTTGATGACGACAATGAAAGCGGTTTGGCAGCCTTTGCACGGTGTTGGTATAAGCAGTATTGGAGACAATGCTTTTGTTTTTCAATTCCACCATTGGCGTGACAAGCAACAAGTGGTCGACGACAAAACTTGGCACTTCGATGGCCAACCTTGGCACTTCGACAAATATGCCACCCTATTTGGGGATATTCAAGGTAACATCAAACCCTCTGATATGCAATTGTTTGAATTACTCATGTGGGTTAGAGTTTACAATCTGCCCTTTAAAGGGAGACTTAATGCAAAAAACGTGGAGGCTATAGGGAAGAAGATAGGGAATTTTATAAGATGGATAGCTCGGGCTCTGTTGGAATTGATAAATCAATCAGACTTAGAGGAATGTGGATGTTAGGAAACCTTTGCTTCAAAAAGTAAAAGTGAAGATGAGGAGTGGAGAAGAGGATTTCTATGACATCAAATATGAGAGGCCTTATGTTTTTTGCTTCTATTGTGGCTTGCTGGGTCATGGCTTGAAGGATTGTGTGGAATGTGGTGATGAAGAGGAGCCGAACTTGGTGTATGGGGGATGGCTAAAAGCATCTCCTTGGAAAAGGAGCATCATGGAAGAGGGGAGGAGTATAAATCTGAAGGAAGAAAGCTGCGCAAAAAAATCTTTTTATCACAAAACCCAAACCTTTAACTCATGAAAAGTTGCAGGAGAAAATAAAACAGGTGATGAGCAGCGTTCATGATTGTGAGATTGTATCAAATGAAGAAATAAGGGAGCAGGGGATAAACATGAAAGAAAAAAGGAGGCTTAGTGGGGTGTAGAAGGCGAGTGACAACACACAACCAAGGTCGAAAATTCAGCCTAACAACATCAATAAATCCCCCGCATTTGAATATGTGGGGACAATTGCAGTAAATAGTAAGCAGGAGAAGAAAAAAGGGTGGCCAAGAGTCCCAAGAGAAGGAGGAGAAGGTGAAAAAGGAGGGCAGTAGGTTTTGGGGTAGGTTCGGAAAATGCGTGATGAAGGAGGAGAAGGTGAATAAGGAGGGCAGCAGGTTTTGGGGTAGGTTCAGAAAATGCGTGATGAATGAGGAGAAGGTGAAAAAGGACGGCAGCAGGTTTTGGGGTAGGTTCGGAAAATGCGTAATGAAGGAGGATAAGGGAGTGAGCTTAAGGAAGGCGAGAACCGTGGCATTAAAAAGAGATAGATCTTGATGCTTGTTTGCTGAACATACAGATGGATGGTAATGTAGCTGATGCAGTGGCGAGCCCCACTCCTTGGGCTCTCGGTGATCAATGAGTAACATCTTAGCTTGAATTGGAACTGTCGGGAATTAGGGAGTATCCCGACAGTCAATGCGCTTCATTACATTGTGATTAATGAAAAACTGATATGTGCTATTTTATAGTACATAAATATGAGTTTTTGTTAAGGTTTGATGGTAGTTTTGCTCGGTTTTCATTGCTTTTGGTTAGTACTCTT
The DNA here is from genome assembly GCA_947648045.1 of Beta corolliflora. Classification (NCBI taxonomy): domain Eukaryota; kingdom Viridiplantae; phylum Streptophyta; class Magnoliopsida; order Caryophyllales; family Amaranthaceae; genus Beta; species Beta corolliflora. Next base: position 52,213 of record CANSZD010001580.1, read on the forward strand.
TATTGGCAATTCATTGATGTAATTAGAGAGTATTAAAGGATTATTTGGAGCATGATTGAACCGTAAACAAGTGTTGGTTTCATTGTGAGGTTTGGTGTCATTGTTGGGGAGAAGTGTGAAGCATTGAACAAGTTTTTGAAGCGAATAAAGTGAAGAAGGAAGAAGAGTAATGATGCGGGTAGCGGGCCGCGGCTCCGGAGCAGCGGGGTGCGGCCGAATCAGTTTCGCAACATTTTGTGGAGCGACGAGCAGCGGGCCGCGGGCTTTGGGCAGCTGGCCGCGGCTTTTGTCGAGTACACTTGTTTCGGGTCGATTTTCATTGCTTCAATTTGTTATGTTTGCTTATTTTTGGCACAACTTTTTTAAAAGACTTGGGTATTTTTACTTTTTAGGTTATCTTTATCATTAGAACATTAGAGAGGGTTTGGGGTGAATATCTTTTGGTTCTCTCAACTTTCATGGAGAACTAAAACCTTCTCTTTCTTGGATCAATTAATTGAAGCTTTTGGATTACAATAGTTGTGAGATTTCTTCTCTTTTATTTTCTCTTGAATATCAATTATTCCTTTGCTCTTCTTTATATAATTAATATTTATTATTGCTAGATTGATCAACTAGTTGTAATTTATATTGATTGATTGCTAGGTCTGATTCTTGAATCCGTAATTGTTCAATTCATCTTATCAAAGTAGCAACTTTTGATTGTTAATTCTTGCTTTCCTTGATTAATAATTGAAAGAAGGAATAGTTGTATTGATTGATTGCAACCGCTTGTGTTGAACTTATCATTCTTTATTGATTTCGTTATTCTTAAAGCGGCTATTAAATCGAATTTGAGCGCGTTCTTGAATTGTTTAATAGTTAGGGTTATTGGTGAATGCTTTTCATTCTTAATAACTATTATCATTGAGAAATTGGGATTTTTGAGTCCTCAATAAAGTATTCAAGAGTGTCTAATTGAGGTGATTTCTATGATCAACTAATAATTCATTAGTGGATATTTAATTGACCAAGAATTGTTATCTTTTGATTTATTCCCCTTGATTATTTGCTTTTTATTTAGTTTAATTACTTTAGTCCTTATTTGAATCCTAAAATCCCATCCTTGTTATTTCAAACACTTAAATCATTAGGTGTTTTCTTCATTACACACATTAGGAAGTCCCTATTTCCCCGTGGATACGAACTCTACTTCCCTAACTACCATATTAGTGTTAGTAGTGATTTAATTTGGCGCATATACGACTAAGGCTTACCAAATTTTGGCGCCGTTGCCGGGGAATTTAGGCAACATCTTTTTAATTGTGTGTTTTTGTAGAGTCGATTAGGCTATTCGTGTATATTCTTTTAATTTACTGCTACTTGCTTGAGTTTATGGTAAACACTCGTTCTGCTAACGAAGAAATTTTGCAGTTAGACCCTGAAATTAAAAGAACTCTTTACAAACTTCGGAAGGAATTGAGGAACGTTTTCCGTGAACAACATTTTGCATTGGAATTTGAAGAAGACACGATGACTGAAACTCGAACTTTGAAGGAGCTCACAACTCCGAATCTTAATCAACAACCTCTCTGCATTACTTTCCCTGAACTAGCTGAAGGTGCCACTTTTGAGCTGAAATCGGGGTTGATACATCTATTGCCTACCTTCCATGGGGTGAAAGGAGAAGATCCCAACAAACACCTTTCCGAGTTTCATGTAGTTTGCACTAGTATGAAGCCAAGCGGGGTGACAGATGAACAAATTAAATTGAGAGCCTTTCCTTTCTCTCTCAGGGATGCGGCAAAGGATTGGTTATACTATCTCCCTCCGGGTAGCATCACAACATGGGCCCAGATGAAGAAGTGTTTTCTTGAAAAGTACTTCCCAGCTACAATATCTTCGAGCCTTAAGAAAGCAATCAGTAATGTTGAGCAGAAAGATGATGAATCCTTATATGAGTACTGGGAGCGTTTCAAGAAGTTGTGTGCTAGTTGCCCCTACCATGGCTACTCTGAACAGGACCTCGTTTTGTATTTTTATGGTGGTCTTTCAGATGAAGATTTGAGAATGGTGAATGCAGCAAGTGGAGGGGGTATTATAAACAAGACTCCATCAGCAGCAAATGAGTTGATATCGGAGTTAGCTGAAAATTCAAGGCAATTTAGTCGACGTTCTTCTACACGTCGGGTAAATGCAGCTAGCTCTAGTACATCTGAATTGGAGAGTCAAGTAGCTGGTTTGACCTCATTGATGCGTGAGTTCATGGTGAGTGCTAAGTCTGCACAAGTGAAGGCATGTGGTATTTGTACTTCTATGGGGCATCCCACTGATTCATGCCCCCAACTTCAAGAGGAATATGCGAAAGGTGTGAACGCAATTTGGTTTCCAAGGGCAAGCCCCTCAAAGAAAATATGATCCCTACTCAAATACCTTTAATCCGGGATGGAGAGATCACCCGAATTTTAGGTATGGAAACTTGCAAGGCAATAAGCAACAACAAAATCCTACAGGCAATCAGCAGTTCCAGCAGTACAGGCAACCGTTCTCTAAACCTCAAGGCCAAAGTTCTAATTCGAGCATGTCAACTGAAGATATGATTAGAGCTCTCACTTCCAATGTGACTAATATGCAACAGAATATGGTCCAATTTCAACAAGAGACAAGTCTAGCATTCAAAACTTGGAGAACCAAGTTAGCCAGATCTCTGGAGCTGTGAGTAGACTTGAAGCAAGAGATTCGGAGAAGCTTCCATCTCAACCCGAGCTTAATCCTAGGCAGCAAGCCAATGCGGTCACATTGAGAAGTGGGAAAGAGTTGCAAGAGACAGTGGTGGCAAAGAATAGAGCTAAGGACCGAGTAGAACCGAAGAAGAAGAGGTTGAACCAAGCTCCACTTGCTAATCCTCCACCTTTGTCATCTTATGAGCCGGTTCCACCTTTTCCTGAGGCTTTACAAGAGACTCGCAGGTTAGAAAAAGACAAGGATATTTATGAGACTTTCAGTAAGTGCGAGGTAAACATTCCTCTCCTTAATTTAATCAAAAGTGTTCCTAGATTTGCTAAGTTTTTGAAAGAGTTATGTACTGTCAAAAGGAAACACGAGTTAACGAGGTAAGGAGAAAGTAAAGGTAAGTGCTCATGTGTCTGCTGTATTTCAGAAGAAACTTCCGAAGAAATGTAGTGACCCTGGCATGTTCACTATTCCTTGTACTTTAGGAGATACCAAGTTCTCTAGGGCTATGTTAGATTTAGGTGCATCAATTAAAGAGATCCCCTACTCTCTTTATAAATCTTTAGAACTTGGTCCTTTGCATGAAACTGGTGTGGTCATTCGGTTAGGCGATAGGTCTAATGTCTATCCAAAGGGTGTTGTTGAGGACGTGCTTGTCATGGTCGATAAACTGATTTTTCCTGCTGATTTCTATGTGCTTGATATGGAGCATGATGCACAAGCTACCCCTATTTTGTTAGGCAGGCTTTTCTGAAAACTGTTAGGACTAAGATTGATGTCTTTACTGGTTCTTTAACCCGGAATTTGATGGGGAAGTAGTGGAATTCAACATTTATGATTCCATGAAGTTCCCTCTTGATGACCATTCTCTATGCTCCATTGACATTGTAGAGCCTTTAATGCAAAGTGTTTTTGATGTTGATGGAACAGATAAGTTGTTAATGGTGGTTGATAATAGTTTGATAGATGATAACTTGGATTTTTCATTGTCTACTAACTTGCAGGAGATGGTGGCGGAGTTGAATGAGCACTCTAAACTCCCTACTATGCCACCGAGTTTTAAATCCATTCCACTAACCTTGCATGTGGAGAAAATTTTGCCATCTATTTTGCAGGCACCCGAGGTGGAATTGAAACAACTTCCTGACCACTTGAAGTATGCGTTCCTTGGTGAAGGAGATACCCTGCCAGTCATTATTTCAAGCAAACTCACTAAGGAACAAGAGGAGAAGTTGATTTCAGTGCTCAAGAAGTACAAGTTAGCCATTGGTTGGACCATTGCCGACATCAAAGGCATAAGTCCATCTACTTGCATGCATCGAATATTGTTGGAAGATGATGCCGAAGCCGGTGAGACAGACCTCGGCGGAGATTGAATCCACCTATGATGGAGGTGGTGAAGAAAGAGGTAATCAAGTTGCTACAAATGGGAATTATATTCCCTATCTCAGACAGCAAATGGGTAAGTCCTACACAAGTGGTGCCAAAGAAATCTAGTGTAACTGTTGTGAAAAACCAACAAGGTGAGTTAGTTCCCACTCGAGTTCAAAATAGGTGGAGGGTTTGTATTGATTACCGTAGACTCAATGCGGTAACTAGAAAAGACCACTTCCCCTTACCCTTTATTGACCAAATGCTTGAGAGACGTGCAGGTCGTGCTTTCTATTGTTTTCTCGATGGCTACTCGGGTTACTTTCGTGTACCTATTGCCCCCGAGAGGATCAAGATAAGACAACTTTTACATGTCCATTCGGCACATTTGCTTATCGCCGTATGCCCTTTGGACTATGTAACGCACCTCGCCACTTTTTCGGAGGTGTATGATGAGCATCTTTTCGGAGTATGTTGAGCGCATCATGGAAGTGTTTATGGACGATTTTCTTGTACATGGTGACTCATTTGATAGTTGCTTGCATCATTTATCTCTTGTTCTTCAGTGTTGCAATGAATTTAACCTTGTTTTGAACTCAGAAAAATGTCATTTTATGGTCGAGCAAGGTATAGTTCTAGGTCATGTAGTATCATCTAGGGGAATCGAGGTGGATAAGGCGAAAATTGATATCATACAATCACTCCCTTACCCCACTAATGTGCGTGAATTGCGATCTTTTCTTGGCCATGCAGGGTTTTATCGCAGGTTCATTCAAGGCTTTTCAAAGATTGCATCTCCTTTGTGCAAATTCTTGCAAAAGATATGAAATTTGAATTGGATGAGAATTGCCGACGAAGCCTTTGATAAGTTGAAATCCAAGTTAACCTCCGCACCTATTATTCAAGCCCCTGATTGGTCTCTCCCTTTCGAAATCATGTGCGACGCAAGTGATTATGCGGTGGGGGCGGTTTTAGGTCAAAGGGTGGGGAGAGCATCTCATGTGATTCACTATGCCTCTATGACTCTTAATGAGGCTCAACGCAACTACTCTACTACTGAGAAAGAGATGTTGGCTGTTGTTTTTGCTCTTGAGAAATTTCGTTCTTATTTGCTTGGTACAAAAGTTATTGTTTATACGACCATGCGGCTCTTCGATACTTGATGACGAAGAAAGAGGCCAAGCCGAGGCGATTAGATGGATTCTTCTTTTGAGCGAATTCGAGATTGAGATCAAGGACAAGAAAGGTGCAGAGAATTTGGTGGCTGACCATTTGAGTCGTATGGTTAGCAATGATTTATGTCGTGGTTCACAAGAGCCAATCCGAGGAGAATTTCCCGATGAGACTTTGTTTACTCTTCGAGATGTGAGACCTTGGTATGCTAACATTGTGAATTTTCTTGTCTCTAATAAGTTTCCTCCGGGTTTTCGAAGTCTCAAAAGGACAAGCTTCGTAGTGACGCAAAGTACTATGTGTGGGATGATCCATACTTATGGAAGCATTGCGCGGATCAACTCATTCGTAGATGCATTCCCGGAAGTGAGGTTGTCTCAATCCTTAATTTTTGTCATTCTCATGCTTGTGGAGGACATTTTGGTGCCAAGCGAACAACAAGAAAGGTACTCGATTGTGGTTTTTATTGGCCAAGTTTGTTTCGAGATGCCTATGGTTTTTGTAAGTCATGTGATAATTGTCAGAGGGTAGGTAATATTTTCCAAAAGAATGAAATGCCCCAAGCCCCATTGTTATATTGTGAGATATTCGATGTGTGGGGGATCGATTTTATGGGACCGTTTCCTAATTCTCATGGCTATATTTACATAATTCTTGCTGTTGATTATGTTTCGAAGTGGGTGGAAGCCAAACCCACTAGGACTGACGATTCTAAAGTGGTTGCAGATTTCCTCAAATCTCATATCTTTTCCAGGTTTGGAGTTCCCCGAGCCTTGATCAGTGATCGTGGCACGCACTTCTGCAATCGTACAATTGGTGCTTTGTTGAAAAAGTATTGTGTGACTCACAAGGTTTCTACCTCCTATCATCCACAGACGAATGGACAAGCTGAAGTGTCCAATAGAGAGGTGAAATCGATTCTTGAGAAAACGGTGACTCCAAGTAGGAAAGATTGGAGCTTATGTTTGGATGATGCTTTATGGGCATACCGCTTTGCATATAAGACACCTATTGGAATGTCCTTTGTATCGTCTTGTGTTTGGTAAGGCATGTCACCTTCCAGTCGAGCTTGAGCATAAAGCTTATTGGGCGGTGAAATCTTTCAATATGCAAAGGGACAAAGCTGGAGAGTATAGGAAATTGCAATTGCAAGAATTGGAGGAAATTTGACTTGAATCTTATGACAATGCTGCAATTTACAAGGAGAAAACCAAGGCTTGGCATGATAAGATGATCATGAGAAAAGAGTTCAAAGTTGGCGAGAAAGTTCTTCTCTATCAATCTCGCCTTCGGTTATTTCCTGGTAAGCTTCGATCTCGTTGGATAGGGCCGTTTGAGGTAACTAAGGTGTATCCCCATGGAGCGGTGGAGATTCGAAGTTTTGAGACGAATAAGGAGTTCAAGGTGAATGGGCAACGGCTTAAACCATATTATGAGGGGTTCAAAGTTGAAAATGTAGAGAGTGTTGATCTCTACGAGCCGTTATATGCAGACTAAGTTGAGAAGAGCTACGTCGAGCCTACGACGTTAACCAATGGCGCTACTCGGGAGGCAACCCGACAACTTTTGGTTTCGTTATTCTTCTCTTTTTGTCATTTACTTTCGATTGGTTTACCATCTATTAGTATTAGTGTTTTTATTTTGATTATTCTATTATTTTTGTTATTACTTCTTGTATTTGTTGTAGGTAAAAAAAAAAAAAAGAAATAGGAGAAGGGGCCACCAGCAGCCACGAGCAGCAGCCAGCGGCTCGCCGCCACCAAGCAGCCGTCGGGGTTGGCCATGAAGCATTAGCAGCGGCTTCAGCTGCGAAATAGCCGTGCCCGCTGCGTCGTCCCAAAGACACCTCTGTTCAAGCAGCCCGGCTTCGCCGCACCGTACCCGCGGCTCGGCGGGTGCTCTTAGCCTGATTTTGTCCCAGCAAGCGGCGGCTCGCGAAAAGCCGCACCCGCTTCCCCGACGCCGCGCACAGGTACGTGTTTAAAAAAAAAAAAAAAAACAAAAGAAACAAAAAGAAAGAAAAGAAGACGCATGATTGAAAACAAAAACAAGAGCAGCGTTTTTCTTTGTTCCTCCCCTCCAATGTCTTTGTCTTCTCCTCTCAACCTCCCTCTTGTTCAAAAATCCTCCATAATTATCTTCATCTTCCCAAATTTCATACCTTTATCACTTTTATCACCTCTTTTCTACCCTTAATCACCACAATAATCACCTTAAACACCATCTTAACCCAATTTAAGCCACAAATTTCAAGAAACCCCAGAAATTGGGGTTTTTCAAGTTGAAGCACAATTGGTGAAATTGGAGGTTCGGGATTGGTGTTTTGAGTGAATACTAAATGAATTGATCATCAACCAGCACTCTCTTTTGCTAAATTGGCGATTTTGGAGATTTTATTGGCTACTACAAGGTAAAATTCAAATCTTTTTGCTTCATCATTGGAGTAATTGAATTTTCCTTGTATGGTATTTCTTGGTATTGGTTGAAGAGTGTGTTAGATTGTTGGTTTTTGTTGATAGTTGATTACTAGAGGTGTTGTTTTGGTGTTCATATTGGAGTATTATATTGTTGTGCATTGTTGGGTTGTTTTTGGTTGCCATTGTGGTTAGTTTGTTGGTACATTGGTTTTGCCTATCGATTTATTTTGAGAATTGACATTGGTGGTTGAGAAAGATGGGAAAGAGTAAGAAACGTCCTTCTTCATCTTCAAAGAATGTTGGGAATAAGAAGGCTAAAGTTTCCGACCCAAGAACATCTTCTTCTACTCCGAAGAAAGTTGATTATATGGGTATTCGAGACCTTACTGATGAGGAAAAGAAGAGATGGGCAAACTTAACTCAACCAACTAGAATTGTTCAGTGCACGAAATTCATTGATTTGAATGCTCTAGTGGATTTGGGAATGGAGGATGTGATGAGGAAATTGTTTCGAAAGGTCGGAATGGAGGAATTTCTCACAAAACAAGCAAGGACTTATGCTCGATACACTTATGAGTTTTTGACGACGTTAGAGAAGGTCAATGCTAAGCCTCCATACATTACATTCTATCTCAACAATTGCCGGCAAGAAATGAGATATGATGCTATCAGAAAGGCTTTTGGTTGGGAAGCTCCTTCGGAGGAAAGTTTATGGGAACCCTTGAAATATTATGATTACTCCAAGTTTTGGCAGGCTATCACTGGTTCTCGACTTAATCCTAATGGTGACAAAAGTTCGGCACTCACCCATCCTTGCCTTCGATTAGCTCATCGATTCTTGACCACTACTATTTCTTGTAATGGAGAAGCTACGAAGATCTCACGTCTAGAGATGAGTTACTTGTGGGCGATGACTCCGGAGGGTGTTGGAGTTCCAGATTGGGTTGATATTTTTGTTAAGAAGTGCCTTGAGGAGCAAAAGAGTACAAAAGGTCAATTGAGCATGGGAGGTATGATTACATTGTTAGCCGAACATTTAGAAATCCCACCACCTCCGGAACTTAAACTACTTGACTCTAGTCATATGCTCTATGATGTGGCGACGATGAAGAGATTGGGTTTGCTTGCGAAATCTGCGACGGATTGCATTTGGTGTCATGGAAAGAGTGGTTCTCCGTATTTGAGACTTCCTCGGCCGTCGGACGCATTGCTACCATATGGTCCATTGGCTAAGGATTTCTTTTTGCCACCTGATTCGGATATTGCTCCTTACTTGGGTACTTTGTGGAGCGAGGCCCCGATTTGGCTAGTAGGGGAAGAAGATGAGGAGGAGGAGACCGACGAGGGTGTTCTTGATGGTACTTCGGATTGGAGTTTATGGAGATCTTCTGTTGATGATCGGTTGGAGGAAATTCGTGATATGCATTGGAGACATTGGCTTATATGCGGAGTGTGAATACAATGTTGTCTGCTAGATATCCTGCCGAGTACAAGCCTCCCGATGATACTTTGATTACCGATCTAGCAACGAGAGCTCTTGCACGTGCTGAGAGGCAAGCTACTCGTTCGACCCCAGGGACATCGGAACTTGGGGAAATATCTAGTTCTTGATTGTGAGTTCTCCTTTTCCCTTTCTACTTATGTATTTCATAGTTGTTGTTCTTACATTGAGGACAATGTATTGATTAAGTAGGGGGGAGGGAACCTCGTTGTATATATTATTTTGTGGATATTTTTCTTGTTTCTACTAAAAAAAAGTGAAAAAAAAAATAAAAAAAAAGCAAAAATACAAATCCCGCTAAGTCGAAAACCTGAGAAGGCGGCTTAGGCAAAAATGGGGGTCCGGATAGGTTGAAAACCCGAAAGGGCAACCTATGCAAAAATGTGGCTACATGAGGGGTGAGATGGTGAGTTGAAAAAAAAAATCGAGAGGCTAGGATGAAAACCCGAAAGGGCTCCTAGGCAAAATGAGAGAAAAAGAGAGAAGTTTTTGAATTTTTAACCTCAATTGCAAGAGTTGGTGACATAAGGTTGGAGGTGACTTAGGAGGTTTCGGGTAGGATTCTAGCTTGGTGTCATGTGGAGTTAGAGTTGAAGTTTAGATGATGTATTGGATTGGTTTTTGTTGGATTTGTTTCACTTTGCAGGTATGATTTGTTGGAATGACTTGTCTCGGTGCTTTGAGCTTACATCAGTGCTGAGACTTGTTGTCATTATTGAGCATGGTGTTGGATTGGAGTAGTAGGCTAGTGATTTGGATGCTAGTTTAGTTTTGTTGCCTTGAGATCATGTCGGCACATAACTTAGCTAGGGGGTGTGTTTTTGGTCATAGTTTATTTTGGAGGGTGGATGAGGGGAGATGTGTTCTTGTGTGCTCGTTGGTATGTTTTCACTTCTTGTTGAATTCACTCGAGGACGAGCAAGGATTTAAGTAGGGGGAATTTGATATGTGCTATTTTATAGTACATAAATATGAGTTTTTGTTAAGGTTTGATGGTAGTTTTGCTCGGTTTTCATTGCTTTTGGTTAGTACTCTTTATTGGCAATTCATTGATGTAATTAGAGAGTATTAAAGGATTATTTGGAGCATGATTGAACCGTAAACAAGTGTTGGTTTCATTGTGAGGTTTGGTGTCATTGTTGGGGAGAAGTGTGAAGCATTGAACAAGTTTTTGAAGCGAATAAAGTGAAGAAGGAAGAAGAGTAATGATGCGGGCAGCGGGCCGCGGCTCCGGAGCAGCGGGGTGCGGCCGAATCAGTTTCGCAACATTTTGTGGAGCGACGAGCAGCGGGTCGCAGGCTTTGGGCAGCTGGCCGCGGCTTTTGTCGAGTACACTTGTTTCGGGCCGATTTTCATTGCTTCAATTTGTTATGACAGGGTTGAATGGCAATTTCTGGAAAAAATAATGCTTAAAATGGGCTTCTCGGTGAATTCTGTTGAGTTGATTATGGGTTGTGTTAAGTCCACTTCTTTCGCCATCCTGTTAAATGGCCAACCTACTCGTCATTTTTTCCCTACTCGTGGACTTAGACAAGGAGACCCCATTTCTCCTTTTCTATTTATCATTTGTGTAGAGAGGCTCTCTACTTTATTGCGTGATACCGAAGCTAAAAAAGAAATTCATGGTTTGAAAATTGGAAAAAAGGTGAATGCAATCTCGCATCTTTTCTTTGCAGATGACAATATGTTATTCACAAAAGCAAATGAAGGGGAAGTAGAGAAGATTTTGGAAATCCTTTCAACTTATGAAGCTGCTTCAGGGCAAAGATTAAATATGGAGAAATCGGAGGTGTCTTTTAGCCGAAACATTACGCAAGAAAAACAACAATTGCTTTAGATGAAGTTATCATTTAAGGCAGTGAAGAGACACGAGAAATATCTTGGTTTACCGACTTTTGTCAGTGGATCAAAAAATTAAGGTTTCCTTTCTCATGCAGGTCGAGAAGTGCTCATCAAAGCAGTTGCACTGGTAATCCCAACATATCCTCCCAACATATGCTATGCATTGTTTCACTATACCTTTGAGCATTTTGAATGAAATGGAAAGCTTGTATAGAAGTTTCTTTTGGGGCCAAAATAAAGAGGAGAAGAAAATGGCATGGGTGGCGTGGGGCAAAATGTATGACTCAAAAAAGGAGGGGGGTTTGGGAATACGAAATCTTTCGGCTTTCAACAAAGCTCTCCTAGCCAAACAAGCTTGGAGAATAGTGAAGTTTCCGAATTCTTTGATGGCAAAAACTCTAAAAAACAAGTAATTCCCAAATTCTTCTTTTTTGGATGCCAAAGTTTGTCCCATTACGAGTTATACGTGGAAATCAATTATGTCTGCCCGAAATTTGTTAGCCAAAGGTTTAATAAAGAATGTTAGCTCGGGGAACACAACTAGCATATGGGAGGATCCATGGATCCCCTCCCTCCCCAATTTTCGAGTATTAAATGAAGCGAACAGAGGTGAAGCAGGCCCAAGCTTGGTGAGTGAACTCATCGAGGATGGGGTGTGGGGTGTGGGATGTGGAGAAATTGAACTCACTTTTTCAGAATGGGAAGCTGAATCCATCAAAAACATTCCTCTCCCACAATCATCATGTGAAGACAAGTGGGCATGGCATTACACAAAACACGGAGATTTCACTGTGAGAAGTGCCTACTATGTTGAGTTAAATAACAAAAAGCGAGAAGAAGCTTCGACATCGGCCAACAATCAAAAGCATGTGTGGAGGAGACTATGTAATGCCCAAGTTCCAACCAAAGTTAAACTCTTTGGATGGCGTGCGCTACATAATGGTATTGCGGTACACGAAAATCTGTATAAGAGAGGGTGTGGAGGGGAACGAAGATGTCCTGTATATGGGGAGGAGTTTGAAACTTCGCTCCATGCCTTGGCTCAAAGCCCTGAGATACGGTGGCTGTGGAGTATCTCTCCCTTGCGTCTGGAAGTGAAACAAGAGGGTGTGCAGAGTTTTCGAACTTGGTATGAATATCTCGCACTTCTTGTCAATGAAGAGTGCTGGTGGGACATGTTTTGGAGCATCCTTTGGGGGATCTAGCTTCGACGCAATGCTTGGTGTTTTAAAGGCAGAAAAGTAGTAGTGTAGGAGTTATTGTAAAAGGCGTGTGGTAGCTCCCAAGTGTACAAAGTAGCGAATGAAGGGAAGAGTTGTCAACTCTCTGAAGATAGACAAGAGTGCTCTAGATGGCAACCTCCAGAAGTGGGCAAATACAAGATAAACTCAAATGCAACAATTTTCGAGAATGGCAAGGTGGGGTGTGGAGGTGTAATTCGTGATGGAGTGGGGATATCATGGGCTCAACATGTATGCGGGTGGAGGGAAAGTTTGTGGTCGATGTTGCGGAGGCTATTGCAGCGCTCCATGCCCTGACCATCGCAATGGATGCAGGATTTGGAGAGGTGATTCTTAAAAGCGACTCCCTTAAACTGATAAGCCATTTGAAGAAAGACTTTCAAGAAAACTCCAGCTTTGGTAACATTGTAGGTGACATTCTTGTACTAGCTAGAGGGTGCTCTTCTATTTCTTTTAATCATGTAATAAGGAATGGAAACATACTGGCGCATAAAATGGCTCATTGGTGGGCGCGGATGTGTCGTTGTGTACACCGCACCCGGCCAAAGATAAAATTTCTCCTACTCTCTTTTACACTAAGATAGTATAATGGAAGTAGGGGTCGTATCCACAGGGAAACAGGGACGAGTTTTATACTCAGCGTGATTCGATACCTAGATTAAGCTAAGAGCCGAGAAACCTAATAACAAGGGGGGTTTCAAATATAGTTACGAACAAACTACAACTAACTAGCACATAAACAAAATGAGAAATCAATATAGGAAGATCTTGAATCCGATAAACATCCACTTCAATTCATTATCGATCATTGAACATCCACTCTAATTATTTCCATAATTATCTATTGTCGAGAACTAATCTCGCATTCTCCTTATTCTTAGTTGAATAGCACGATCAGCGTGACTATAAAACCCTAACTAAAGGATAACCTAGTCCGATCTGCGTCTAAGTTCAATCCAATAGCAGCAATAAACACAGAGAACCAATAGACCGCTAATGTCATACACACGATAAACATTCAACAGTTGATTCAATTTCCCTAAGAAATAACCAAGACGATCTGCATCTAAGTTACTCCCTAGTTTGCTACAAAGTGATAAAAGAATAAAACAATCCGATTCTATTCTTAAATCTAGCTTTAGATTAATTACACAACCAAACTAGTAACGTTCCTAGCATAATTATGCAATAATCATAAATCACAAGCATAGAAATTGAACCATAATAAAGGAAAATAGATAGAGAGGAAAGATCTCACAATAACAGTTGAAGCTTCATGTTAATTTCTTCAAGAACAGTTCAAGCTACAATCCGATAGCAAAAACCAAATCCATAGTTGAAATCCCTAAAAACTAAACTAAGAAATGAAAACTAAAACTAGGAAATGAAGAACAAAGACTAAGAAATGAAGAACAAAGAGAAATGAAGAAGGAAAGATGAAAAGAGAATCATGAAGAAGGAAGGATGAGGAGAGGAGTATCCTCTCTCTCTCCTCAAGCTTGCTGCTCCAAGGCCTACATTTCAGCTCTCCTCTTCGTACTCCTCCTCGTCTCCTTTCAAAGATAGGTTTTTGGGAGCTTTTAAACCCCGCACAAAACGTAGCCGCTGAACCAACTAAAGCGTCGCGAGTCGCGACACTGATCGCGAGTCGCGACACTGATCGCGAGTCGCGACGAGTTCACTGACTCTCCGCACACAAATTGATGGGCAAAGCTGGTCGCGAGCCACGACAAAGCTCGCGAGTCGCGAGGGCAGGGCTCGCGAGTCGCGAGCTGCTGGGCAGTGTGCCTGCTTGGCGGGCGGCGTGCGGCCGCTTTGTCTTCGCCGAGATTCTTTGGGCTTCTTCTTTGGGTGATCTTGCCGAGCTTGCTAGGCATGCGGTGCTTGGGCTTGCGATGCTGGGCATGCTTGCGATGCGGCTGGTGGAGCTTGGTTGTGGCGGAGCTTGGTTGGTGAGACGATGTTGTGGAACCATTCATGCTTCCAAGAGCTCGGAACTTACAACTTTAACAATAATTAATATATAAAATTCCGAACTTTCGCTAAGGTCGATTTATATGCAAACATTAACAATTACGAATAAATCCCTTAGCAAAGTGTACCTAAAATACCACAAAAACATCGTATAACTTGAGCGTATCACTCATCTTAGTCGTAGATTTAGTGAAATGCGAGTGTGGCTTGAAGAAGTACCTTTAGAGGTTTACCCTGATGTAATTTCAGATTTGGAATAAAAAGCTACACTTTTCCGTCAAAAAAAAAAAATTACACAAACTTAACAAATAGTCAAAACACTAATAGGTGCAAAAAATGCATCAGTATGATTGATCTCACACCTTCTAGCAAGGGTTTAGGCCAATCACTCTTCATATGCAGCACCCATGACAAGACTTGGGAAGCTACTGATCTATAAATAATGTCTTTAACAGGCTGAAGAGAACTAACAAGATTAATTATTACCAAAGATCTTTTTGTTCCTTTGAAACAATTTTAATTATATGAGGGGTATAGACATGTGCACAAAGTTATATTGTAGTAAATTATCAATACGATGATTATCATATGAAAGAAATCTTGATGAGAAGGAAAAATTATTTCTTAAATAGAAAAAGATAACATTATTTTATATGGGGTGTTTTATTGAATAGACTGGTTTGTAATTAATATAGGTGACCTACACTGAGGCCCATATGTATTGGTTCCACTAAAGATTTTGGGATAATTTTTACATTCATAATTCTTAGGAAAAATGGAATAGAATAATCCCACCTTTTGGCTGTCTTCTCATAATAATCCCTCATTAACTTAATTTCAGAATTGTAATAACCCCCATGATTGCTTTAATTGGATTTAGCAGGCTACTCATTCCAACAAGATGCATCTTTCTTTTAGGAAGCTCATTTCCATAGTTACTCAACAATTAAGTGTGCTTGGCTGGGAGTAGTCTAGGGATGGGCAACCTCCTGAGAAGTTTCTCAGGGTGCATGAGTGAGGACAACATGCGCCGGAAGAACTTGTGTTGGTTATTGAGGATAATTGTTGGCCTTGGATGCGCATTGGTGACGATATACTCAACTCCGGAGGGGTCGGGTGTTACAAATAGAGCTGTTCACCGGTCCAGGACCGGACCGGACCTGCTTGGACCGGTGGACCGGAATTGTGGGTTTCTTCGGACCGGGGACCGGACCTGATTTTCCGGTCCGGTCCAGTGCTGGACCGGAAAAATCAGTCCGGCCCCGGTTGGACTGTTGGACCTGATTTTCAATTTTTTTTTTTGGCTTTTAAATATTTTATTTGGACCTGTTTTCGCGAATATTGGACCTGTTGGACCTGTTTGGACCTGTTTTGGAGATATGTTATATGCAACATACATGTGACTATGTGAGTGATGCAACTAGTCTTATAACTTCATTAAAGTACAAGTTTCAAACATAAAACCAAATACAAGTCTTTAACATAAATATTAACTAAATATTTCATATCAACGAGTCCACAAATACGACATCGTCCAGTACGTCCACATCATCCAAATGCTCAATTTGAAACTCTGTTAATAAGAAGGGAAAAATAATTAATAACAAAGTAATAGACTTACAATTTAGATTTACAAGTTAAAAATAAAAGATAATATTTGTAAATTGTAATCACCTTTCTCAACTTCCTCTAAGTCTCGCAAATTTTCTTCCACATCAACTCCATGCACACCCTTAGCACGAAACCAATCTTGTGTGCAAATGAGAGCTTGGACCGTCTTGTATATACATCAAATTAACAATGAATGTATTAATTAAAGTATAATGCATAACAAAATAAAATTACCAAAGTTCTATTAGCAAAAGAAAAAACAAAGATGCATTACCTTAGGAGTCAATGAACTCCTAAATGGATCAAGACACCGTCCCCCGGCACTAAAAGCAGATTCTGATGCAACTGTAGACAATGGAACAACTAGTATATCTCGTGCCATGCGTGAAACAATAGGATATCGATGTCCATCTCTACTCCACCAAGACAATGCATCAATTTCTTCTTCCTCTGGCCCTAGTTGTTCATTTAAGTCCCTCTCAAACTCACTCCTTACATGTCCACTTGACCCCTTCAACCTTTTAGCTCGATCTCTAAGGTTTTTCATGTAATCATGTCCATCTTGCATTTGATCATCATCATTCGGGTCAAATGACATATTATCACTACTTTGTGCACTTTGAGGAGCAAAAGAGGCATACAATCTCCTATACTCATCAAATAAAGAGTAAGCAAACTCTTTCACATCATTAGCAAGTATGGAGCCTCTTTCTTTACCATAAATGTCGCTAAGTGTCAATTCAACTACCGCCATCTTAGCATGCGGATCAAGTATTGCTGCAACATAAATTAGCTTATTCATCTTCTCAACATCCCCCCAATTAGAGGTGGCGAGTGGTGCGGGCTGGATGGGCTGGGCCGCGGGCCAAGGTGGGCTGGGCTGGTGGAATGGAGCCCGTGATCGGACCGCGAAATAGCCCTGGGCAGGGCCGGGTTGGTGGTCCAGGGAGTTCGGCCCACGCCGGCCGGTCCGCGGGCTTAGGCGGGGGCGGGCCGATGGAATGGAGCCCGTGACCGGACCGCGAAATAGCTGGGCTGGGCGGGCTGGGTTGGTGGTCCAAGGAGTTCGGCCCACGCCGGTCTGGACCGGTTTTTGACCGTTCGTGGAGCGGGCTGGGCTGGCCTGACGGGTTTCCCGGTTAGTAACGGGCTGGTCGCCTTAGTTCAGTGCTTCAGTCATCTTTTCTTGATTTTCAATGTTGGGCTGAAATTAAAATACAAAGGGAGTAAGTCATATAAATAAACAACGACACATGATATTCATGATTATTAACATTTATTTTAGCATACTAGTTTTATTTATTTATTATTACATCTTACACTTACAATGTATACTTTCATACTAAATTAGATAAAATCAATTGTAAATATTCATAGTTCATAATTGACCATATAATTTACACCTTCATAATAACTTAAATAGAACTTACTATTGATTTACAATCAAAGCCAACGTAGTTCTTATTATTTAATGCATATTGATTTGTTTGTTTTGGGGGGGGGGGGAGGGGTGGACTTGAACTTACTTTTAAAAACTTTAATTTAATATCACAATTAAATTAAAGAGATAAAAAATAAGCTGCCTACGTATCCCGAACGAATCAAAGCCACACGTAGTTCTCATGCGTACCTGGTTTCACGGATCACGGAATGGTTGATGTTTGTTTGTTGGGGGTGGACTTGAACTTACTTTCGAAAACTTTAATTTAATTTTACAATTAAATTAATGAGATTAAAAATAAGCTGCCTACGTATCCCGAAGGAATCAAAGCCACACGTAGTTCTCATACGCACCTGTGTTTCACAGATCAAGTAATCTCGTTGCCTTCACCGTCAATGGCAATGGGCTGAGAGGTACTTGTTCCACCATCCGATCCAGATTCGGATGTCATTTGCATCCATGGGTCATCCTCATCATCGTCCTCTATCTTCATACCTTGTGTTCGCTTATCCGCTTGATCCCAATCCTTTTTGCACACGCATATCTCAATGCTTTCGGGGGATAGTCGAGATCTTTTTTCATCGAGAACTCGTCTACCTGCACTAAAAGCTTATTCGGAAGCAATTGTCAATATAGGAAAATCACCGGGACCAGAATGTTGTTTCCACCACTTAAGAATATCAAAGTCATTGTCAATGTCATATTGTAAAGCATAATATTCATTAAACTCTTTGTAAGTAGATGGTAACGAGGATGACGAACCAGCCATTCGTGGCTTTTTAAGAATTTTTGAAATTAATGCTCCGTACCTACCTTTGGCCTTGTTCGGTTCTGCAACATATGTTCCTTCGGGATTGTAAAACATCACATAATTATCATAGAGAGCCTCTAAAGCATGTTTACAACATACAATATATGACTCAATATCATATTCAATACCTAAGCAATCATAATAGAACTCAAGCACATCCTTCAAACCTTCAACTTTGACTCCCGGGTCAAGAATAGCAGCTAAGCCATACATGACAGGGAACTCACTAACATACTTGTACCATTTCACCTTCATGGAATCAAGAATAGTACGGATTGACAATACATCTATACTGCTATTGATTGCATTAACAATCTTAATGCATTCCAAAATAACAAGATGCAAATTAGGCTGGTAAACATAAGAAAACACATTTGTAGCGTCAGCAAAAGCTTTCAACACATCACGGATGAGAATGGCATTGGTCCAATGTTCACTAGTAATTAAGGCTTGAGGATCCTGTTGTGACTCATTATAAATAATGGTCAACACATCACGATAATCTATAGCTTGATTTAGTAACTTATAGGTTGAACTCCAACGGGTTGGTGTGTCAATACACCATCGTCTCTTCTTTAGGCCTCTTTCCTTACATAAGGCCATATAACGTCTTTGAACATTCCGTGCAACTCTAATCCACTTGGTAACAGTTCTAATGGGTGTTAACAAAGGTTCTAGTTGAGTCATACCCTCTTGGACAGACAAATTCAGAATATGAGCACAACAACGAACATGCAATAGTGCACCGTCTATAAGCAAGGGAAGCTCAGTTGTTTCACCAACATGAACATTATCGGCTGTCATACCATGCTTTTCTTTCAAATGACGTCCAAGTGTACCGGTTCCACCACCTTGTTTCCATTTGAACTTAGGAACTGGTTGTTTACCCATATTCTTGCACACTAGGCAATAAGCATGGTATGACTTGTGTAAATTTTGCCCCTCAGGTTGGCCGGCAACTAGTATTCGTTCATAATATGGCCATACCCATGAAGTTTCACCTCTACCTTTAGTTTCAGTTGGTAGACTTCCTTCTCCATCTATTTCAAAAATAAAAGTGTAGTATTAATTTTACTAACATATATTTCAATTCAAATAAAATTTATAGTAGTATATTTAGAGTAGTAATTAATAACTATAATATAAAGATATCTCAAATAATTTCATGCATAACAATATTTTATTTTTAAAGTCATGCTTAACAAGTTAACATAGTATATAATGCCCAAAAAAAGTTAACATAGTATATTTTAACAATTTTAGTGAGAGATTCACTCACCTAAAAGGCTAAAACTAAATTCACTCACCTAAAACTAAACCTCACCTAAATTCACTCACCTAAAACTAAACCTCACGGTCCTCACCTAAATTCACTACTCTCTACCCTCTACTTCTTCTCTACTCTCTACTTCCAGTCCCAGATCTTCTCTACTCTCTACTTCGTGGAATGAAAATGGAACTCCTTCTCTACTCTCTACTTCTCTACTTCCAGATCTTCAGATTTTAAGAGTAAGAATTTTAGATTCGATGAAATCGACAAATCCGAATTTCAAAAGGGCAAAATTTGCAGATCTAAAAGCCAAATTCGATAAGAACAGTGGAACTCCTCAAAAAAAAGTTTCGGATTTTCAGAATTCCAATTCATTCGAGGAATATTCAGCAATTCGAAGGCTAAAACTTCCTGTAATTGTAAGTCCCTCTAAATTTTAACAATCTAATATCTTTTTAAATGTGTAATTTTTGTGGGTTGCGGTTTTTTTTTTGGCTTAAGTATGAATGTATGATTAATGTGAATTTTGTTCCAATTTTGTGGCTTGGGATTTAGAATTGGATGAACTCATGAAGTGGTTGTTGGGGGTCCTAGATCTGCGTTTTTTGCCTTAATAACGGTGGTTAATCCGAATTTTGCTATTAATCACAGCTTAGCGAAATTATTAAATTTGTGTTAGTTCATATATTATATATTTGCTGCCTCTAGTATATACTTGTGGATTATCATGTAAATATTTAGTATAACATCTTAAAGAGATGTCAAGAGAAAAACAAGGAAAAAACATTTATTTTAGTAGACCACGGGTTGGCTTCTGGGCCGCCGACGTCTGGGCTGGTCTAGACCACGGGGCCGGTTCACGGGCCGGGCCGATCCATGTACTGGGATGGTTTGTGGGCCGGGTTGGGTGGGTTGTTGGGCCGGGTTTGTGGGCCGGGCAGTGGGTTGTTGGGTGGGCCGGGCCGGTTTTTTGGGCCGGGTTGGACGGTTTTCCTTGCGGGCTATAATGAGCTGGGCCTAAATTTTCCAGCCCGTGAACCATCCACCATTTTCACGGGCCTGACGGGCTTGGACCGGGCTGGTCACGGGCTTAGCCCGCACGGCCCCCGAGACGCGCTAGGCTGGGCGGGCTAGATAGGCCCGCACTGTTGGCCACCTCTACCCCCAATACTTATCATACTTCTTTTTCATTGAAGAGGCCATAGCTCTAAAATTTTCATCATCACTTTTCTCCCATTTGTTAAGCATATCATATAAAAGAGCAATCTCAAACAAACCTTTATTACTAGTCACATAATGAGAACCAGAAATGCGACGAGTTAATAGGTAAAACCCTTTCAAAAACACTACCAACCTCTCCACTTTTTTCCAATCATCAAGTTCAGGGGGCCTTTCATTATCTTTCAAATTCACTCCATCAGGTAAGGATAATCCATTAAAAACACGTTGAAATTTCACAGCAGTGTCCAACATTGTAAAGGTTGAGTTCCAACGGGTGGGGACATCAAAAGACAAAGAAGATTTGCATTCTATGTTAGCTTTTGAAACAAGTTCCTTAAACCTTTGTATTCTTGCAGGAGAATTTTTCACATACTTAACGACATTTCTAACTCTATCAATGCACACACCATGTTCTCTAATACCATCCCATACAATAAGATTGATTATGTGAGCCATACATCTAATGTGCAAATATTTTCCATCACCAACACATCCAGTTCTTTGAACCATTCTCCTAAGGTGTGCACAAGCAACATCATTAGAACTAGCATTATCAACCGTTACAGTGAAAAGTTTATCTTCAATACCCCAAGTTTCCAAACAATGTTCAACCGCTTTTCCAATAGCCTCACCTTTGTGACTAGAAATTGGACAAAAGTTAATGATCTTTTTATGCAATTTCCAATCATTATCAATGAAATGGGCAGTGAGACACATGTAATTAATTCGTTGTATTGATGTCCAAGTGTCAGTTGTCACACAAATTTTTTGAGAATTCTTAAGCATTTCTTTCAACTTTGTTTTTTCACTATGATAAAGTTGAAGACAATCACGAGCAATGGTGATACGTGATAGAATGTGAAATCCAGGACAAGCAACACCCATGAAACTCTTAAAGCCTAATTTCTCAATAAATCTAAAAGGAAGTTCATCAATAATAATCATACGAACTAATGCTTCCCTAACTTCTTTAAAATTCACAGTTCCATACTTCAACTTTCTTTCACCATTCTCATTTTCTACATCTCCATCTACAGGTTGAAAGAACAATTCACTTTGTTTTCCTTTACCCTTCTCTTTGTTAGCCGGATTAGCAAGACATTTATCAGCATGATTCTTAACATTTTTAGAACCATTTAAATTACCATCAGCAGCAAAAGTCTTATCACAAAACTTACATTCGACTCGTAACTTTCCATCTTCTAAGAACTCAATGTAGAAATCCCAATAATGTGCTTTTCTCTTACTTTTCCTGACGAGATATTTGCGTCCCTCCACTAGCTTCTTCTCCGGAGGCAAGCACTTACGCAACTCATCCAAATCTGTCCTACTAGCAGCATCCGAGAGTGTTTGAGTAGATTTGGATTGAGAGCTTTCCATCTACATTAAATTACATGATTAATATAAATATTCTATTAAGTAATTCATAAGTATGTAATATGAAGATTATAATTCATATACTAATCAATTATCATAAAATATATCTTACATTGCAAGAATAAGAATCCGTTGTACCAAATCTTGTCTCTATCAAAAAATTGTTCCACCTCAAACTTTGCTCATTTGATGGGAATGGTAAATCTGAGTTAAAAAAAAAAAAAGATAAAGATGAAGTCACGGTTAACAACTCAAATTATAACTACACATCTTATAAACACAAAACTCAAAGTCTAAATTATAAGCATAAACACAAACTGGAAAGATATATACTAACTTGTAATATATATGGAATTCCTTGATACTAGTCACCTACCATTTCCACTAACTGGTAAGATATACACTAACTTTCATTGTATTATGTAACACCAAATACAAGCAGCAAGCAGCCAAGCAATATTCCCAATTAAGAAAAATCAAAGCAAAAGGAGGCTATAATATGTAGATTTCACAAATCAACCAATAAGCACTTAGGTTGCTTACCACAAGGCATTAGAAAAATACGTCCAAACAAGTATAACTATAAACCTATGACATCAGATTAACAGTATCAAATGACATCAGATGCTAAAATAGATTAACTCAGATTAACAGCCTTACTTTTTAATCTAACTTTGCTAAAATAGCACCAAATGCTAAAATATGGTACCATAGATTAACAACATACTAGCCTTACTTTTTCTTTTGTTACAACTTACAGTTAAGATATGACATTAGATGACTAACTTTCGTCTGTGGCTTTGTTCTTATCATTGGAGAAATTTGGAAAGATTTTTTTTTTTTGAAGAGAATCACTGTATAAACCGAAAAACAAACCAAAAAAAAAAAACTGAAAACAGAACGATAAAGGAAATGGAAAAGCTCGAAATTACAATTCACAAAATCATAACTCGAAGTCTAAATTATAAGTATAACTGTATAAGCACAAACCAAATTCATGAATTATACCATTAAATCGAAAAAAAAAAAAAAAAACTGAAAATAGAAGATAAAAAAGGGCGAAAACTGAAAAAAAAAAAAACAAAAAACTAAAGAACTTACCGGTGAGAAAGACAGAACACGATGGGCCAGTGGGCGGTGAGCCGGTGATTGTGGTCGGCGTCGCAGTGTGCGTCGGCGTGGCGTGACCACGTGATGGCGTAAGGGAGGAAGAGTGATGGAGAATTGGAGTGACCTAGGGTTTCTTTAGAGGGCTGGCAGAGGAAGACTAAAAACGTCAGTTTGTTCTTTTGGGTTAGTAAAGGATGGCAGGTTTTCTTTTTAAAAAAATAATAAGATTCCGGGTTTCAGGTCCGGACCAAAATTTTCCGGGTTTGGACCGGACCGGACAGGAA
Source organism: Beta corolliflora (assembly GCA_947648045.1). Lineage (NCBI taxonomy): Eukaryota > Viridiplantae > Streptophyta > Magnoliopsida > Caryophyllales > Amaranthaceae > Beta > Beta corolliflora. The sequence continues at coordinate 75,569 of CANSZD010001580.1, forward strand.
ACCCGGAATAGCCAATTTCCACGGACCGGAATCTCCGGTCCGGTCCGGTCCAAATTCCGGTCCGGTCCGGTCCGAATTCCGGTCCAACCCACCTCTCTAAACAGCCCTAGTTACAAATGGTATCAGAGCAACCCTGCGACCGCGTGCTGATCATATGGATAATTAATCCAAGGTTAGTCGCCTAATGGGGGAGGATTCTAGGGCTATATCACCGGCTGCGTATCGAATATGTGATTAGTTTCCAGGCTGGGGTGACCCTCAGGTCGTTGTGGCCGAATATGTGGAATCCTCAGGCGCAACGAGGGCGTTGCTGTCCTCAAGTGGGGGTGTATGTAATACCCCTCATGATTGCTTTAATGGGATTTAGCAGGTGTAATCCCCCATAAATTTATTGAATTTTTATAAATATATTTTGATATATATTTATTTATATTTAAATATATTTTAGCATTTTAATGATTTATTTCTTCCAAGGTTGACTATTTGAAAGTCAAAGGACTTATTTTAATAACTTATGCAAGTCAAATATTTTATTAAAGTCATGCTTTGAAAAGTATTTGAAATATTTGAAACACTTATAGGATTTAGAAAAGGATTTATAAATGGGTGTGAGGAGCCCAAACCTTTTGGCTTAACCTATGGTCATTCTCATTTAACTAACCCATCAAAGCCCAACTCTTTATTGGACCCCTAATGGGGGAAACTATAAATACCCTTATTTACACAAATCCCCACACATTAAACACATTATTTTCCCGCTCCTCCTTCTCCCTCACTTTTCGGCCCTCATCTTCTTTCCTTTCTCTCTCTTCCTCTTCGGCCTTCTCCCTCCTCTTTTCGGTTCGGCCAGCAGCTCAGGCCGACCACCGCTGCCAACCACCAGCCGTCGACCCGTGCCGCCGCCCCTTGGCTGCCAGTCCTTCCTCCCTCCTCTTTGTTTGGTTGTTATTTCTTCCTCCTCAAGTTTTATTTAATGCAAAGTTTGTATCTTTAGGGTTTGTTTTAATAAGTTTATGTTTAAAAAGTTATGATTTGATGATTTGTTTATGAACCTAAGATTGTATAAATTATATATTGAAGAAATAAAATTTCAGATTTACTTGTTATGATAAAATAGGGTTTAAAAATATCAAAGCATGGATTTTTAGGGTTTTATAGGTTGAAAACTTATACTAGTAGTATCATGTTATAAGTTATGGTTTTGGGTTTTCTTATGATTATAGGCATGTTTAAATATATTTAAAAAGAGTTTTTGTGTATATTATGTTGCTGGAAATTTAGAAAGAGTATTGTTGACGGAGGTTTTATGATTTAAACATGTGTTTTAAGGGTTTTTAATCATCTAGTATAGTAGTACTATACTAGGAGGTTGTACTTAGTAAGTTTTAATGATGGAAAAAGTTTTTAAACACTTTTAAGAAGGGTTTAAAGTATTTTATTATTGCTGTAAATTCATGGTGTATTGATTATGAATTTATGTTGGTAATTTTAGGCGGAGAATTCTCTCTAGGCGATTTTTAAGTCTGTTATAGTGGCATCTCAGTTTGTCTACATAAGGTACGTACATACATATACATAAGGTACGTACATACCTATGTGTTGGTTGATGTAGTATCATGATTTATGTAGTATCATGTATAGGAACTATGTTCAGTTCATATATGATATCTATTATGTTGGATTTTGCATGTTTGATCTATTGTGTGAACATGTTGGATATGCGATTTATATTATAAGATTGATATCATGTTTGTATGATGATTGATGCAAGCATGTTGGTTGTGAACTTTATTTTATTAATTCACATGGGAGAATTAATATATTTGTTAGTATTGGATCATGGTTGATCATTGTTCCATTTTGAGTATTTCACTGCTTTATGAGGACCGAGGGCCTTATTTGGTAAGTTGATATTTTCTACCTATTAAAGGTTAGTTGGTTGTTGGCTAGGTTCAACAAATAAAGAAAGATTGGATTAAAGTGGAATTAATTTTGGGTTGTTAAGTTGTTTGATCACTTATCTAATCCTAAGGTAAAAATGGAAGTTTATGTTTGATTGATGCTCTTAATGGTTGTTCAACTTGTGAGTCATAACAAGTGAATAAATTATTAATCATGTAAAGTGAAACTGGATAGCAATAGTTTTAGACTGGTGCACGTCTGAAGTGTTGGACAATTAGGAGTTTGGGTACATGGTGAGCGTGCCATGGCTTTTCCTGGTGCTGGATTGATCACCGTGTCCTGTTTATTTTAAAAAGGTTCCTCGATATCATAGGCCATGGGAATACGGGGTCGTGCACGTATTTCGTCTTCCAAAGGGAAGGCTGGTTTTAGTTAGACAACTCGGTCCATTGACTATTCCTTTTACGTAATAAAAATATTGTTAAAGTTTAGTTCAATAAAAGTTATCTGCAAGTTATTATGCTATTATTACTATTTATTAGTATCATGTTAGGATTGTTTACTTGTTTAGTATGTAGTACTCAGCTTTGATGATTACGTGCTTTTGTTGTGTATGTTGATCTTGGCTTTGCCTTATTGATCCTGTGATGACCCATTTCGGTGAGCAGTCTCTAGGGATCAATAGTGCATTGTCTATTTACAGGTTTGAAGATGATGCATCATTGGGTCGGGATTTTGGAGAGCTTGTGTAGTTTATTTACAATACTGTTGAGTTACATTTTCATAGTTGGTTTGGTTTGATTTTAAGTTGACTTGGTTTTGTTGGTTGGTTTTAGAGTTGACTTTACAGTTGACTAAGTTTTAATTATAAAGTTATTTTATGTTTTCCGCTGCAAAATTATGAATAAGCCGATACGTTTTCACACGTGCGATAATACTTTAATAATTCTCTATGTTTTATTTAAAAAGGTATTTTAGAAAAGAGAGAATTATCGGGGTGTTACAAAGTGGTATCTTGGAGCTTTAGGTTTTATTGGCCTTTCGCACCAACTTTAAGTTTTAAAGCGCCTAACTAGCTAGTTACTTAAAATGAATTTCTTAGAATTGAGCTCCTACTTATTCATGGTATTTAAATAACCTTTGAAAAATATTTTTCATGATTCTAATATTATTTTGGGTTGAAATTATCCTTTTTAAGGGGGTCCAAAATTTTTATTATTATTATGAGGCCCGAATTTTATTTATTTATTTTCCTTATTATGTTTGAATTTTCGAACCATGTAATTTTTTTTATGATGTTGTTCGTTTTTAATTATTTATTTATCTGGTTTATTTTATGAGAGATGGGTGGTATAGGAAGGGCATATAGGATAGAAATATTTTATGTCTACATTAAATAGTTAGTTCAGCATGATAATATATATATATATATATATATATATATATATATATATATTTTTTTTTTTCTTCCTTGCTAACTGTTTATGTTATTCCTATGCTTTATGTTGTTAGTTATTTTTGCTTATTATTATTGTTGGGATTATACGTTAAGTGAGAGTACCAATTGCTTATAGAAGTTATATTTATCGGTTTTTTCACCAAATGCCCCTGACAAATAAATTTATTCACCAAATACCCCCACTTTTTTCAAAATTCACCAAATACCCCTGACCTTTAAAAAATTCACCAGATACCCTTATTGTTAACGGACGTTAGTGCTCCGTTAGCGTTTATTTACAAGTTTGCCTTTAATTTGTGGCGCCATTATGGTTATGTTGGTGAGATAACCTGACATAAAACTTCTTCCAAAAAAAACACGCCCTTTCAACTCCCCCTTCTTGCTCTGTTGTTCATGCGTCTTGAAGCATCAAAGGATCCCTAAAAATCTACAGCAACCTAGAAGATTTGTTAACAAAAAGCTGCAAAATTTGAAGACAAAGAGGACTGCACAACATACTTGAAGTGGGTGTGTATACACAAATTTCGAGTCAAAATTAATATCAGACAGGAAACAAAGTAAAAAAAGAATTTATATTTCAATAAATGTATTGAGTACAATATCTGTAAACAGTTTATAATAAAAACAAACTAAGTTCTCTGATTCTATTCCGTAGCTTGAGAGTAACACGTGTTGATGTCGACGTGGAGTTGAGTGTAGAATCACGTTTTGTCAACGTCAACCTGAGTTTGAATATAGGATGACGTTTTGTTAACGTCAACCTGAGTTTGAGTTTTGTTTGGGTGTATTCGAATGAGGGCTGGCGAAAGCTTGAATCTCAGTCGAATGTGTTTGAGTGTATCTGAACAGTCGGTACGGATTTGATGTGCTTGTTGACTATTTGCAGAGAAAATTCCAAGAGAAATTTATGAGCTCTTGAGAATAATGATTTTCTGGTCCCCCCAACTGAGAGAGGTGAGGTCTATTTATAGGGAATGTAGATCCCTTCATGGACTTGGTAGTTTATGGGCTTGGACCCGTTTACGACTTGGAAGTCTTTTTTACCTTTGCCATTTGACCATTTTATTTGGACTATTGATGTGGGCTAGCCCAAATATTTTAGAACCCAAATTATATTTGTTTAATTTAATTTGGATATCTTATTTGAGTGGGCTAAATTAATTAAATTAGGCTAATTATATTTATTTTAGCTCAATAATAATTAATTCATTTTAATTGTAAAACACTAATAAATTTTTAGTGTCTACAAATTGTCCCCTCGAGACTATGTCACGTACACGATTTGAAGTGTTTAATGGTTACAGGGTCTCGACAAATTTGATTGTGGCTTGGTAATTAGATGACAATCACCGTGTAGATTGATTTTTTTTTTTCAACGTCCGAGTCATGAATTATGCACAACTTTATCAAGTAGTGAACTCCAAGAATCCTAATTATACAAACATTAGGTTTTGTGGTTTTTTTTTAGCTGGCAATTATATCTCATCTTGTATATAGATGAATATTGGTCATCACCCTTGACGAGTGCTTCTTTGCTTGGCCTACATCACACAGGTGATTTCCTTTCTTTTGATTTTGTATAAATTTTTGCTTTGCTATTTGCATGACTTATCATCAGTATCATCCTTCAAAAGCATACAAAGTAATGACTTGGGCTTCCTATCCCTGCCATGTGTTATGTGTTTGTCGTTTCTTTTAATTGTTTTGTTTCTTCTTTGTCTGGCACTTTTAACCAAAACATCAAAGTGATTATTTTTTGTATCACACCTCCCTAAAGACCGTAGTTCAGTAAATTTCATTCATTTTCAATTGTTTTTTTTTCCTTTCATTTTATTGATTTTCATGCTATAACGCATGCAATACATGTTTTGCGTCTTTTTTTTTTGTGTTGTTTGTGTGAATAATAGGCTTAATTCATTTGCCTTGTGTTGTATTCCTTTTACAGAGGTACATATACAATAGTTAATACAAGACCTTTTGGCCCAATCAAGTCAACGCCTAAATAATTAAATACAAGGCCCATAATTATAATGCCCAACACCCCCCCTCAAGTTGGAGAATGCGGATCACAAATGCCCAACTTGCGGAGTAAATAAAAAAACTTGCGTTTCCCTACCCTTGGTGAAAATATCGGCAAGTTGATGATAAGTAGAAACATGAGAAGAAGCAATAACTACCGCCGTAATGGCATCCCGAACATAATGGCAATCAACCTCAACATGTTTGGTGCGTTCCTGAAAAACGGAGTTTTGAGCAATATGAAGAGCGGACTTGCTATCACTAAACCAGGTCATGGCACGGGGTTGTTCCACACCCAAGCTGGCAAGTAACGCCTTAAGCCAAGTCAACTCAGATGTAACAACAGCCATGGACCGATATTCAGCCTCGGCTGAAGACCGAGAGACCGTGTGTTGTTTCTTGGTCTTCCAAGACACAGGAGAACAACCAAGAAACACGATCCAACCCGTAAGAGAACGATGAGTCAAAGAACAGCTAGCCCAGTCAGAGTCACACCACCCAGACAATGAAAGCTCACAAGCAGAACTAAGGAGAATACCTTGACCCGGAGACCCCTTCAGATAACGAACCACACGAGTGGCAGCATCCCAATGATCCATGCGAGGAGTCTGCATGAATTGAGCCAGGATATGAACAGTGTAAGCAAGATCAGGCCGAGTAAAAGACAAGTAGATCAAATGCCCAACAAGACGACGATACGGCTCAGGATCAGGGAGCAGATCACCCTTAGCAAGGGCGAGAGTATGATTCTACTCAATAGGAAGGGCAGCAGGTTTGGCTCCTAAAAGACCAGTTTCAGAAATAATATCCATTGTATATTTACGCTGACACAAAAATAATCCCTCCGCACTACGGGCGACCTCAACACCCAAACAATATTTGAGGGGCCCTAAATCCTTCATATGAAAGCAGGCACCCAAATATTGTTTGAAGGAAATAAGAGCAGAAGAGTCATTACCGGAGATAAGATCGTCAACATAAATAAGAACATTCAGCTGAACTTGTCCTTGGGATAAAGTGAAGAGGGAATAGTCTGAGTAGGATTGAAGAAAACCTTATTTCTTCAAAGAAGTAGCCAACTTAGCAAACCAACACCGAGGAGCCTGTCGAAGACCATAGAGAGACTTCTTGAGGTGACATACAGTACCTGGAGTAGCAGGAGTGAAGCCAAGAGGTAGTTTCTGAACACTTCCTCAGCGAGATCCCCATGTAAAAAGGCATTGTGAACATCCATCTGATGGAGTTCCCAATTCTTAGCAGCAGCAACAACAAGGAAAGCACGAACAGTGACCATTTTGGCAACTGGAGCAAAAGTCTCATTGTAATCGATGCCGGCAACCTGATGATTGCCAAGAATAACCAGACGAGCTTTTAATCGTTCCACAGAGCCATTAGCATGATACTTAATTTTATAGACCCATTTGCACCCAAGTGCCTTCTTGCCAGGGGGAAGAACATCCATAACCCAGGTGGAATTATCTTTCAGAGCAGTAATTTCGTTTTGCATAGCTTCACGCCAACCAACAGGTTTCATGGCCTTAGAGAATGTGCGGGGTTCAACTCCATCAAGCACAACTGCAATAAAAGAACGGTAGCGTGCAGAAAAGTTATCACAATTCACAAAATGTGCTAAAGGATAGGGAGTACCTGGGGAAACAGAAGGAATCGGTGAGGATGGGGAGGGACTTATTTTCCGAACATGATGAGTAACAATGTCACGAAGAAGAACAGAGGATTTCTTGGAGCGCATACCACGACCCAAAACCGTATCAGATACATCAGGAGGCCCAACATCCATAGTAGGCGCAACGGCGGTAGAATCATGGGCAACCATAGGGGAGGGCTCCACACTAAAACCGACCGTATGAGAGTGAGAACCAACAGGGGCAATGCGCGCATCCCCAACAACATGCAAAGGCACCCCAGTATCAACAACAGACACATCCTCATCATCTAACACCGACTCCAAGTCATGTAAAAAGGCATCATCAATGGCACTAGGTGCCGCAGGTAAGACCTCAGGTAAGGAAGGAGAGGATGCACTCGCAAAGGGGAATTCATTTTCATGAAATTTGACATCGCGGGAAACAAATAATACATTTTCCTCAAGGTCATACAACCGCCAACCTTTCTTACCATTTGGATAACCAACAAACACACATCGTCGACTATGAGAAGCAAATTTGTTCCCTTTGGCTTTTTAATTATGAGCAAAGCAAAGGCAACCAAAAACACGTAAAGCATCAAAATTAGGTGGATGACCAAAAAGGACTTCGAAAGGAGTTTTGTCACCTAAAATGCCAGAGGGAGTCCGGTTTATGATATGAACTGCAGCTAAAACACATTCCCCCCAAAAGGTCATAGGTATGTTGGCCTGAAACATTAAAGCACGACCTACATTGAGAATGTGTTGATGCTTGCGTTCCACACGCCCATTTTATTGTGGGGTCCCAACATAAGATGTTTGAAATAAGATCCCATTAGCGGAGAAATAATCAAGCATATAGTTGAATTCAGTACCGTTATCACTACGAACAGTTTTAACAACAGTGTCAAATTGGCTCTCAACCATAGCAAAGAAAGCACAAAAGACTTTATAAACTTCAGTTTTATCTCGTAAAAGATATACCCAAACAGCTCTAGAAAAGTCATCCACCAAGGTCAAAAAGTACACAGCATCACAAGAAGAAGGGGTACTATGAGGCCCCCACAAATCACAATGTATGAGTTCAAATCGCTTTACTGTCACTAACAGGAAAACTATCACGATGTTGTTTTGCCGAAGGACAAATTACACATGCTTTATTCAGACATTTGTTAGCAGTACTAGAACGAATGATAGGTACTAACTTGAGCACTCTATCAGAAGGGTGACCCAAATCTGTCAAACCAGCAACTTTGACTGCTTGCACTATTGGAAGCCCCCGGAAAAAATAAAGTCTATCCCGTTGTTCACCGGCTCCAATCCGGTTCCCCGAAAGTTGGTCCTGTATAGCACATAAGGAATTAGTGAAACGTACAAGACGCTTAGAATCGTGACATAGCTGCGATACTGACAGTAAGTTACAATTAAGTTGCTGAACAAATAAGACGTTATCAAGCACAACATGGTGTGAGAGAACTACACGCCCTTGTAAATTTGCTATGGCACGAGTACCATCAGGCAAGCCAACAGGCCAAGCGGGAATAGAGTGAACATCCGTCAAGCAAGATTTATCTCCCGTCACATGATGTGACGCCCCAGAGTCAATGATCCAATCAAAACAAGAAGTCTTACCAGTCATACGGTCTGTGGATTTTGTCTCAGAATTGATCATATTGATAAGAGTTTGAACCTGTGCTGGGCTCAATTCAGCAAGAGAAGTATCACTGCCACTTGGGCTTGGAGTTGGAAATAGGCTCGGTGCTGCATCATTCACGGCCAGAGCATGAGGAGCTGCTGCCCCGCCATGAGCACGACCTGTGGCAGTGGCTGATATCCCACCACCACGCCTGTTAATGCGGCGACGATCTTCCCATCCTTCTGGATAGCCGTGAATTTTAAAACACATGCTTTGATCATGACCATGCTGTTTACAGTGGCTTCAAAAGAGCTTGGCTTTTTCGGCACGGTCGAGTCGACCTTTTCGACCATCCGTTTGGAGATCAAAAGCGTGAGACTCCTTTTGTACTGCTTTCCCACGTGCTATGGATCTTGATTTTTCTTCTTGGATGAAGGCTTGATAAGCCCTGTCCAAGGTTGCAAGAGGACTTTGAGAAAGAAGATTGGAACGCACAGTTCCATATAAGTCATCATCAATCCCAATAAGAAATTGATGTAGCTTTTCCTCTTCTCGATCGGCTCCGAATTTATCGGCAACATTGCAGGTACAAAGCCTAGAAACACACGTGTGCAGAGGCTTGAGTCTCGCATATTCATCATAGAGACCCATCAATTTATTGAAATAATCCTCTACACTCACACCTTTGGATTGAACACAGCTTGTGACGTCAGCGCGTATCTGCTGAAGTCGTGGGTAATTGGCCACGCAAAACCGTTTCTCAAGATAGTCCCACAATGGCTTGGCTTCAAAGTGATAGGGAATGGAGACGACGAGCTTTTCGTCCATGCTTTGCAGAATCCAAGATACAATCATCGAATTAACAATCTCCCAATTTAGGAGCTTCCTTGATTCCGTTGGTTTTTTGATAGCTCCATCAATGAAGACGTATTTACGGCGCGCTTTCAATGACAAGGTCATCTCCCTTGCCCACGCTGCATAGTTGTCTCCTTTGAGGATTACGTGAGTGATCACGTTTCCGGGTTGATCTCCTGACCTAAGATAATAAGGAGATGAAGGGTCTATTTTCTCTTCAGTCGTCATTAGTGATCGGCGGCGAAGTCACGCTGGTGAGGCTGACAATCTGACGAGAGGAAGAAGATGACGAGCGATGATTAGGTTTGCTAAGTTCGCGGCGCTGATACCATGTGAATAATAGGCTTAATTCATTTGCCTTGTGTTGTGTTCTGTTTACAGAGGTACATATACAATAGTTAATACAAGACATTTTGGCCCAATCAAGTCAACGCCTAAATAATTAAATACAAGGCCCATAATTATATGCCCAACAGTTTGTCTTGGCATGAATTCCCACCATTGTCTGATGCTTGATGATCATTAATTGGTATAACACTGTGGTTACATCACTGCTCTTGAATTTGTCTTGATCTTTTTTTTCCCGAGCATAAAACTTGATAGTATTAGAAATCTCATGCGTTCTACTCCTTTCTTCTCTCTTCCCTTTTTGTTTTTTCTTTTAGTTGATGACAACCTTGTGATTGCTCCCTTTTTTTTGTTGATCTCTTCTTCCTTTGACTTCCGGTTGATTGATGCTGTAGAAATTGTTTTCATGGACTTTTGTTTTTTTTTTTCGACACTTGTGTGCAGCTGATGATGATTCATGTTGATTTGCTTTTATTATTTGCATCAGCATTATACATCAACGGTGTAAAAAGATTAAGTGAATCACCATGGGGTTGCAACTTTGCATACCAGTTTGTCTCCATGTGTAATTGATCTTATTAGTAGAACACAAGTTCAAAATTCAGACTTTGACATTGCTTCCCATCACAAGTGCCATGATGATGCTTGTATATTACACGCACACCTGCTTTGCTTTTTTTTTGTTTTTTTTTTCTTGAAATTTGTTTACGTGATGGTGATGTAAAGCTTGTAGACCACCATAGATCATACATCAGAGACAAACTTAAATAAGATGATACGAAATCACTTTGCCTTTTTTTTTTTATATATATTACCACTCGTGTCTTGTGTGATACATGATTACATGTAGCAATTAGAACTTGCTTTAGTGTAGTTATAATATGCAACCACTTATGCAATCATAAAATTTGACGACGCCAATTCAAATGCATTTTTTTTTCAAACTGGATTTTGACATACTTTATGTGACTTGTAGCTCATCAGATTTTGTGAGATACTGAACTTCTAGACTATTTTTGAAGTCCTACAAAAGCTCAAGACTTGTGAGGTGATGATTTTTGTTACACCCCCTTAAGTCCTCTTTTTTTTTTTTGTGCAAGTGTTGTTTGTGATGTCTTGCAGGTGACAAATTTTTTTGACACTTGCCATCAGAAGACAATCAAGTCCATTACTTAAGTGTTCATCACGATGGGTCACTGATGATCCATCGGAGTTGTTAGGCCAGTTGCTTAATTGTGCTTATCCTAGCAACTAAAGATGACGCTTTTGGAGTGTGTTCGAAGACAATCAAGTCCACTACTTGAGTGTTCATCGAGATGGGTCAGCGATGATCCATCGGAGTTGCTAGGCCAGTTGCTTAATTGTGCTTATCCTAGCAACTAAAGATGACGCTTTTGGAGTTTATTCGAAGACAATCAAGTCCACTACTTGAGTGTTCATCGCGATGGGTCACCGATGATCCATCGGAGTTGCTAGGCCAATTGCTTAATTGTCCTTATCCTAGCAACTAAATATGACGCTTTTGGAGTGTGTTTGAAGACAATCAAGTCCACTACTTGAGTGTTCATCGCGATGGGTCAGCGATAATCCATCGGAGTTGCTAGGCCAATTGCTTAATTGTGCTTATCCTAGCAACTAAAGGTGACGCTTTTAGGGTGTGTTCGAAGACAATCAAGTCCATTACTTGAGTGTTCATCGCGATGGGTCAGCGATGATTCATCGGAGTTGCTAGGCCAGTTGCTTAATTGTGCTTATCCTTGCAACTAAAGATGACGCTTTTGGAGTGTGTTCGAAGACAATCAAGTCCACTACTTGAGTGTTCATCGCGATGGGTCAGCGATGATCCATCGGAGTTGCTAGGCTAGTTGCTTAATTGCGCTTATCCTAGCAAGTAAAGATGACGCTTTTGGAGTGTGTTCGAAGACAATCAATGGCGACGATCATGTAATCGAGACATTTGACTTTTTATTTCTTCTATTTTCTATTACTCATTCTTCTCCTTTTTTTTCCAGGATGGTGTTCATTAAAGAATTCAATGATGATAAACACTCCTACATTGCTCTTGTTGATTCAGAGTGCCACAATGACTGTAATTTTTTGTTTCGCCGTTCATAGTTTAGACTCTTGCGGGCCAGGAATATTGCATTTTTGTGTGTGTGTGTGTGTGCAATTTAGACTCTTGTTGAGGAGTTAGATTTTTTTTTGTTGACGATGGCAATTTATACTCAGGAGTTCCCTTTTTTTGTTTGCTTGCAGTTTAGACTCTTGCTTAGGAATTAGAATTTTTATTTTTTGGATATGCAGTTTATACTCTTGCTTAGGAGTTAGATTTTTATGTTTGCTGGTGGCAGTTTATACTCTTGCTTAGGAGTTTCTTTTTTTGTTTCCTTGCAGTTTAGACTCTTGCTTAGGAGTTAGATTTTTTTTGTTGGTGCGCAGTTTAGACTCTTGCTTAGGAGTTAGATTTTTTGGTGTGTGCAGTTTAGACTCTTGCTTGGGAGTTAGAATTTTTTGGTGTGCAGTTTAGACTCTTGCTTGGGAGTTAGAATTTGTTAAAGTGTGCAGTTTAGACTCTTGCTTTGTTTTAGTGTGCAGTTTATACTCTTGATTGGGAGTTAGAATTTTTTGGTGTGCAGTTTAGACTCTTGCTTGGGAGTTAGATTTTGTTTAAGTGTGCAGTTTATACTCTTGCTTAGGAGTTAGAATTTTTATTAGCTTGCAGTTTATACTCTTGCTTAGGATAATTTCTTTTGTTTGTATCCATGAGGTTTTGTTTCCATGCCCCCTAGGTCCTAGGTATATAACTTAGAATAATTTTCACAATCATGGCGTCGACGGATCCTCTATTGAGGCGTCAGACGAGTCTGATTCATTTTCATGACAAGCAATTGTAAGCTCCATGTCGTGCGCTTTACTTGCTAGTTCTTGAAATGTTTTGGGTTTGATCCCTTGCAAGATGTAGGTCAAATCCCAATGCATGCCTTGGATGCACATTTCGACTGTAGAAGTTTCTGACAAATGATCTTTACATTGCAAGCTCAAAGCACGCCAACGATTAATGTAGTCAATGACGGGCTCATCATTCCATTGGTGAGTCTTAGTCAACTCAACCATGCTGACAATACGTTGAGTGCTATAGAACCTGCTTAGGAACTCTGCCTCCATTTGATCCCAACTATTGATGGATTGTGAGGGTAGATCTGTGTACCGATCAAAGGCCATCCCTTTAAGAGAACGTACAAATTGTTTGATGAGGAAATCGTCTGTGGTACCAGCATTGTTGCATGTTTCTACAAAGAGAGCAATGTGTTGCTTAGGATTTCCTTTCCCATCGAATTGTTGAAAGTTTGGGGGATGGTAGCCAAAAGGCATCTACAACTTGTCAATTCTCTTAGTATAAGGCTTTATATAATGATGACTTCCTTGAGAGCTTTCCCCAAGTTGATTCTTAATAGCACGAGCTATCAACAATTCGAGTTGTCGAGCTGTTGGTGGACGGTGATGGTTGTCACCACTCTCGTCTTCGCTTTCATCACCACCTTGGCTTGATGAACCGTCGCCTGGGATTCTACTAAGCTTCTCATTGAGGGCAGCAATTTGCTCGTTTTAGAGTCTGATCTGATCATCCTTTTCCTCTCCGTTCTTCATCAATTTCTGGAGTAAGATGTTCATTTCAACGACTTGTTCCTCAACTGTTTTAACAAAGGTCACCATAACAAAAGCAGTGACAACATCTTTCTTCATTCTTTTAGTGTGAAAACCAAGACTCATGTAGTCCATAAAGTCACCTAACGTTGTAGATTTTTGCGAGGTGTCAGCAACATTTTCAGTAGATAGAAAAATGTTCTTCCTCGATGCCATTTCTCAGAATTGTTGTTGATAACGAAACTGAGATGAGAGGTAGAGATAGTCCCACCGAGCGTGCCAAAATTTGTATACACAAATCTCGAGTCAAAATAAATATCAGACAGGAAACAAAGTAACAAAGAATTTATATTTCAATAAATGTATTGAGTACAATCTTTGTAAACAGTTTATAATAAAAATAAACTAAGTCCTCTGATTCTGTTCCGTAGCTTGAGAGTGACACGTGTTGATGTCGACGTGGAGTTGAGTATAGAATGACATTTTGTCAACATCAACCTGAGTTTGAATATAGGTTGACGTTTTATCAACGTCAACCTGAGTTTGAGTTTTGTTTGGGTGTATTCGAATGAGGGATGACGAAAGCTTGAATCTCAGTCGAATGTGTTTGAGTGTATCTGAACAGTCGGCACGGATTTGATGTGCTTGTTGACTATTTGCAGAGAGAATTCCAAGAGAAATTTATGAGCTCTTGAGAATAATGATTTTCTGGTCCCCCCAACTGAGAGAGGTGAGGTCTATTTATAGGGAAAGGAGATCCCTTCATGGACTTGGTAGTTTATGGACTTGGACCCGTTTACGACTTGGAAGTCTTTTTTACCTTTGCCATTTGACCATCTTACTTGGACTATTGATGTGGGCTAGCCCAAATATTTTAGAACCCAAAATATATTTGTTTAATTTAATTTGGATATCTTATTTGAGTGGGCTAAATTAATTAAATTAGGCTAATTATATTTATTTTAGCTCAATAATAATTAATTCATTTTAATTGTAAAACACTAATAAATTTTTAGTGTCTACCGGGTGTTCTTCAAAGGACCCAAAAACGCGATTTTGAAATTTCAAAAAGAGGGTTGCAACACCAAATCATCTCTACTCCCTTTGAAGGTAAGTAACTTCATTTAGTGTTTCTTTGTCTTAAAACCTTTAACTGAACTGCAATTGTGTTCTATTAGGGTTTGTTCGTTGTTGGGTTTATTTTGATTTTGCGATTAACCTATTTTTTATCATGGGAAAAATTTGATATTTCTTGTTTTTGTAGAATGTGGTAGTTCAATTACTTAGGTTTTGTTGTGGTTGTTTGTTGTTTGTTTAGGATGGCTTCAATTTGGTTGCTTGTCCATTATAATGGGCATGATTTTGATGTAAGGGTGGAGGACACATACTTGTGCCATTTAATGGTATTATATGAAGATATTTTAGAGGAATATGTTAAACAGAATGTATATCTCCCTAAATCCTTTAAGATATTGGTGCATAACCCTAGGACTAATAGGAAGATGGAGATAAGTACTGATGCTGATTTAGGGAAGGTATGGAGTTTTGGGAGGACAACTGACACCATAGAGATGTGGGTTGAGGAAACAGATAACCCAGGGAAAGTTTTTAGGGCATATGTACATCTAAGGGATCAGGCTGAGAGATAGAAGGCTGAAAACATTAAGAGGATGCAAGAGATATTGAGGAAAGAGAGGGAAGAGGAAGAAAGGAAACAGAAAGAGGAAGAGGAGAGACTGAGGAAAGAAGAAGAAGAGGAGAGGGAAGCTGAGGAGGCTAGGAGATACCTAGGTACTTATACTCTCAGTGGATGATGTTACCATTTGTGAGTACATGAGGGTGTACCAATCACAAGAAGAGTTCTTCCCTGGAGATTCCCAACCTAACCCCCTACCCAACAACAAACACCATCTGCCTCACCATTGAGGGAGCCTTCACCACCTCCTACATTCCCTGCCTCACCTGTGAGGGACCCAACTCCACCACCTACTGAAATAGCCTACCCAAATAGTGTTATGTTAAGAATTAATGAAAATCATTAAGGATAATAGATACATAAGTTATATAACTAAATTTAGGATTTTGAAACCATTAATCCCCAAATAAATGTTATTAAAGTAACTCTCTTATATGAGCTGAAATATGGAGATAAGAAAATGCTTAAAATAAATATAAAAATTTACATAAATGGAAAAGTAAGACTTAAAATATGAATAACAACTTGTTAAGAATATCTACAAAGTCTTTAGGCTAGGTATTAAGGTTTAAGGAGGTAAATAAAGGTAACATGATAAAGGATGGACTCAGAATTCCTGTGTACACCTTTGTGGGGATTAAAGAATTGGGACTAGGAAACTCAGTCCAACTTCGAGATAAGCACCACCCTAGTGTCTTAAACACATGTGAGGAGCGAAGGATAAAATTTGGTGGCATTTGGAGCAAAGATCAGAAAAACCCAGAAATTTCATTTCTCTCTCCCTCCACTCGCCTGTTCTGTTTCCTTGGGACAGCACCAATGTTTTTCTCTTCTCTCTATAAAACTTACATCAAAACTCCATAAATCTTTCATGCAAACTAATACTTAGATACATCAGCTTGTGATAGATATTGGGGAGCCATTTATACAAGTCAAAGGCCAAGGGAAGCTAGTCTAAACCAAGGAAAGAAGAAGGTCATTGAGGTAAGCATTTTGTAGGTTGTAACCAGATTTTTGGGTTAATTCTTAAAGTAATATCAAAAGATTGATGTTGGGATATGAATGTGAATATAGGTAGTAAAGAAATCAGGGGGTGAACAAGAGTTCAAAGAAGATTAGGTGTGAGAGAATCCCAAAGAAGGCAAGGTGCACAAGCATTACTCTAGAATACCCCATTTTGAGCTAAAACTTTGACAATCATATTGCATGTTGTGGTTGATCTGAAAATTATGATTTGCATGTTGAATTATGTTGTTTATAAATCTAGAAGAAAATGATTTTGATGTTTTTAATTTGATGCATGTGAAGTTTCCACTTGGAATTAGCTTATTTGCTCTAAAAACATGATTTTTGGATTGTAGGCTTTGTAACTCTTGAATAAAATTGTTGTTATGAGGTTAAACTCTTATAAACTACAATAAGGCAGTAGCTACTTGTTCTTAATTAATGAGTCATATGGTTAAAAGGTTATGTAGTATGTTTAAAAGTTTAAATCACTAAAACCGGTCTATTTTCATAAAAACCGATAAAACGTTTTGATGAAAATGATGGGGTTTTATAAACCGAACCTTTGCCATTATTAACATGACTTATGCAGTATCTATATGTTACTAAAATGAAAGACAAAACTTGAGTATCATCATATTTGAAGTCCTACACCAATTAAATTAGATTTCTTGGCAAAGGAACTCTATTTAAACACCTAAACCTAACTAGTAAAATGATAGTAGGAAAAAGGGGCAAATATAAAACGTTGCTGCCTCTTATCTTCAAGTAATCCACTAGGGGGAAATGCCATAAAGATAATGATAATATATGGGTCACGAGTTCTTAGTTTGCGAGAAGGTAGAATAGCGGTTTTTTTGCACCAAATTACATTATTTACTCTAAATATCGTAAAATACATAAAAAAAAAATAATGCTAAACTCAAAACTTAGTAAGTATCTTCAAAAGGCAGTAGCTTATAAACATATATTTAATTTTTTTTTTTAAAAAAAGATTTACTCTTATTTCCCTAACAACTGGTCAGTTTTCTGAAATTTACGGAAGATTGATTCTTGGAATTTCGCTAAAGGTTTTAAAATCTCTTCGAGTGGGAACTTCACATGACAATGTTATATATTAAGATTCTTTTCTATAACTAGTTGTTGGTCCGCGCGCTATCGCGCGCGGCCCCCCAAAAAAGCGAAAATTATTATAAATAGCTCTATGAACATATCAGTTAAATGAATTTAAGACATTTCAAACTATATGAATGTGTAGGTAAGATAATAAGGATATTAGATTATATTACACTTATGATATGTTAGTGCAAATAGTTTGTGGGTTACAAAACATGCCCAAGGTCTTGTACCTTCTCTAAACTGTTGTCCCATCACTATATATATTACAAGCATTTAATCATGTCTGGCAGCAAAAGAGATTAGTTTATATGATGCAATGATTAACTTAAGGGGACACATTACTAACAAAGAGTATTAGGTTGCATAGCAAAATAGCAAGGAAAAGGGCCCATGGTATATTCTTAGTTCCTCATCAGCCTTAGTTTTGTGGCTCATTAGCAGTAGCAGCGGGGGAGGGCATGAGCAGCCTGATGTACAATAAGTTCGTTTGCAGCAGGGTGATATTCTATAGCCTTAGCGACAGTTTTCGTCTTTGGATTAGCTTGAATACTTTGAACATCGTGATATATATTCCATGGGGAGAGCATGAGCAGCCTGATTAGCTTCTTCAATGATCAACAATGATTTTTATCCTTCTTCTTGAGACCTTTTCACCGGTTGCTTGCTGTTCTAGAATATCACTTAGCATCTTTGGTGAGGAAACCATGGGACCCAACGATACGGGCACTGCATAGGTCATCTGCAGCATCCCCCCTCTCAAAAACAACTGCAGCTCCCATACCAGTGCCTGAAATTGCAAGTGAATCGTTAACATCAATTATAATATACATCTATCAATGAGTGTGTTTACAAGTATGTTTTCAAAGAAGGGGGAAATGAGAAGAGTCCATACCTATAGGCTATACACATGGATATAACTCCAAAATGACAGTCTTTACCACGACATTTCATCTCATGCAACAAGGTAGCAACACAACAGGCACGTGAAATAGAACAAATAGCACAGTAACTACATAAAGCACTGCTTCATCTAAAGAGAACTACGAAGACTATTTTGCACTGGAATCAAGATCAATACAGATCCATCTCCAAGATATGTACCAAACTTTACCACTTTCTAAAATTAGAAAGTTAAATTAAACAAATGGATCGATAAAAGTTAAATTAGTGAAGCCTTGAAAATTTTCCCAAGGCCTTGACCATGTCGCCTAATATTTTAGGATAGATGGAGTACTATATATTGGCATACTACTGATCATTACAAGAACACTCTTCTCAACTATATGCTCCTAATCTATGTTACCCGAACCTGTGTTATGCGTCCACTCGTCTTCTCGACTTTATATAATAAATTTAGATAATTTTGGCCCAAATGATGTGTCTAAACTCGAATGTCCACACCGGAGAACTCCAACATTATATATCGGCACTTGAGGTAAATTGATGAGTCCAGGTAACATAGCTCTTAACATAGTTAGACGCCAGCCAAGGTTTATGCCATAAACATTTACTTAGACTCTGCTTCTAAGAAAGAAAAAAAACAGGAACTCCCAGGGTTCATGTCAAGCTCATGTCAAATACAATCATATCTCATTTTGAGTTAAACAACATAAGCTAAGATTAGAACAGACTCGAAAAAGAGGAAAGGTAAAGTGAAAGGTAGGTAGCTAGAGCTATATATAATGACACCTGTTGCACCCAAAGGATGTCCTATTGCAATAGCCCCTCCATTTACATTGATCTTTCCTGAATCAAGATCAAACTTTTACGGCAGTACACAAATTGAGAGGCAAATGCCTGTAAAGTCAAGATGAGAAAAACAAATATCATTTACATGTAATGTAAAAGCAAAATATCATCAATATGATCCGAAGTCCAGCATGAATTGGCTTCGAATGCCCAACTCAATTATCACCTCATTTATTTCAAAAAGATCAATGTCATCAAGTTCTAAGCCGCCCGCCGGGATAGCGATGGTGGGCCAATCCCCATGATAGCAGGTGGTCAACTCCGACAAAGCAACAAAACTCAACAAAACTCCCGCACAATAAGAAAAGTTAGATCTTGGTGTATTGGTAGCACGGAAAAGTAAAACCGAGTAACCATGTTCAAGTACGTATCCTCTATTTTTTCCAGGAATTTACAACGATCAACATGACAGTTCGGGAGAAACATGACGGGTACCTAGCACCATAACCTTCCCTTGGGTAAAGAACATGTCGACTGGAGCCTTTGGATCATGTTTATCCTTACCCCGGGCATGGTAGCGAACACCATTTGCTATAGAGACTGCTGAAATGCAACCAGGTTTCCCGAGCTCATAGTTCAAATTCGAAGAAGTCATGGAGCAATGAAACACAGGAAAGATTTGAGCCGGTGGGGAAAGAACAGGTCATGTGGACCCAAGAAATTGTGTTTATTATATAGAGGAGCGTAGGAGGAGAAAACAAACATCTTGATTGAGCACATCTATTGCTTGCGTATGATAGCTCTATTCACTCCAATATATGTATAAAAATGATAAAAGTATCCAGAGTATAAATTAACAAGCATATATGTATTGAAATGAGCTAACTCTAGGAATTACATAGAGAGTCCATCGAAGTCACAAAACCCCCTGCTGAAGGTTCATCCAGTTTGCAGAGCACGACCGACTCCAAGCTTTCAAGTAAAAACAAGTGAACATGCTATAGAGTAGATTCCCATTGACTCCAAGCTTTCAAGTAAAAACAGTTAACATGCTATAGAGCAAATTCCCATAGACAAGAACATGGAACAACTACCCTTGTTATCGGATTATGAGAACTTAACTAACTAAAAAGAATAATTAATTAGTCAATTAGAAGTGCAAGCGCTATAAACAAGATTAAAAGATTATTAGTTATTTAGTCACCTGCTAATACTTTCAAACTATGCAAAACAACCAACCACCAACAATGGATAATATAACAATGGAGAGCTTTCGGTGAAGGCATACATTTAAGCCAATTGATATTTTATTTCATTCTACAATAATCATCACAAATTCACAATCTAATCCGAAAGTTTCTAAATATTCAATTGTGTAGGAGAGAGGAAAACGGGGAGTGTATCTTAGCAAAAACATAAATACAAGAACCATTTGTAATACTAAGCATAAAAATTTTCCTTACCTTATTTTTTTAATCTACAAGTAAATTTTACCTTAATCTCACCCATTTAACTATTTCATTGGGCACAAAAAGTCTTCTCCACCTTTATAAGGGCCTTAAATACTCATGTATACAAAAATATATTACCGCATCATTATGTTATTTTGATGAGCTTGTACATGGACAAGATTTTTCATCATACACATTTAATCATCTCGAGAGCAACAAAGTTTAAAATGAAGCTCTAATTACGATTAAACCTACATCCTTACCTCTCGATCTCTATCCTTCTTTCAAATTATCAAATGAGAAGATATGTTTAAGATAATAGAAAAGGGAATTTCTTGATTAATTGCAAAACAGAAAAGAACACTAAATTCCACTGGTACTGTCTTACTGTCGAACGTCTCGAACGGAGACTTTGCGGTTGCTCACCGATTTCATGATTTCACTGGAAAACATCGTACCCGATTTTAAATTCCAGCATACCAAAATAATTGTTGCTTTTATCGTGAGAAAGAGGTACAACCTCAATGAACAACCTTTAGGTCAAAAAGCTCCAAAATTTAATGTAAGATGAGGCGTAATTATGTCTCTCACTGGTGATCTGCAGCACAAAGTTTAATCAAGTTTCATAAGATTGGCTGGACGGAATGATCCGGATGTACAACAATGTTAATAGAAAGGAATATAGTAATGAAGAAATAAAGAAATAAAGATTGAACAACAGCTAGTCATATAACCTCGAGAAAGAGGTCTACATTTACAAATTATTCCTCAGCCAAAAGCACGGAATGAGGGAAACATAAGGCATACATCTCAAGAGTTACGTAAATGAACATCCGCTTTAAGCTAACTTTCCGAAAATGGAAAACCGAAAATACAAAAATTAGCACTATGAAAGTAAAAAATGCCCCTCTTACAAAACAAATGCGTATAAGGATATGCAATGGTCATGCCAAGTAATAACAACAAGACACAATGAATAATGGTGAAGGGATAAACAGGGAAACTCCTACGATGCAACAATGAATCAAGCGGCTCCCTTCTCGTTTGAGCGTTATCTTATCCCCGGGGAAATGCCTTGTGTTTTACTCCTTATTACGATGTAACCGCCGAGTTTGCCATCCGATGCTTCTCACGAAGGGAATGAGATGAGTGCCTACACCCCTGCTCACACCACCACGGACACACACACTCCCCGCCCACCCCCCGCACACACAACCCTACCCCCTCCCCACAACTCGCCCCAGCGAGACACCCTTGCCCACCCCCTACTCACCTAACCCACCCCTGTCCTGTTCATAGCATAATAGATATTTCAACCATACAAATCAAGCAATTGCTATCACTCTAAACACTAAAGGCCAAACCTAAACCTATCAATACTGTAAAAAAACCCAACAAGAATGTAGAGTAAAACAATAATATACATGTTTGTGCCCTAAATCTAGATAAACATAAAAACAAAGAAACATGTGAACTACAAATATTAGGGGCAATAGTTATTGAATAAAACTTACGTTATTGCTACACACCTTATCAATTGATTTAACATCAATATGTCTCATAGCTTACACTACAAGCCTACAACATATGCCCACTTTCAATTTTGTTTTAAAGGAATATCCTAATCTACTAACCCAAAGCAACTCCTTATTAATCTAACAAGACAAGTAGGCATTCTCATGCAATGAATTTGGCAAAGCTAGCATTAATATCATTCAACTTTAAATGATTGTCTTTCAACCAAAGATCACTTCTACATAACCCACCCAACATCATTTAGAGGATATCTGTTTCCATTGTCTTTTCCAAAAGGTAACCGGTCAACCTAATATTACCTTATTTCTCATCCGAGCAATATCTATGGAACTCTTTGAATTCCATTCATTCTAATCAACTCAACCTCCGGATCATCATATTAATTATGGTTTACTCTAAACATTCAACCGAAATTAGGTTCATATCATCATATTCTAAACAAATTGCATTAGTTGAGCAACAATTTTACGTAAATTAGTACGGAAAAGAGAAGGAATTGCATCAATCAAATATTAGTCGACAAATTTTAGGATAACGCAAATTCAAACTCGCTCAATCAACTTTGCAATTTCATCAAAAGATGAAAGTTGATATTCATAGTGTCATGCGAAAAAAATAATAAATTAAATTAATAAAGGAGTCAAACATGCATCTACAACATATTCAATCTAGGTATAATTATTTCGCAATTTCTCATAATTCCAATCGATAGTATTTTCATAACCATCTTTCTAATTGATTATATTTCTCTTAGCTAGAGGGCTGAAAAGAAGAGGTATATAATACATAAGTTTCTCAAATGAAAGAAGTGAAACCTGAACTTCATTTTTAAAGAAAGGAATTGCATTGCAAAAAGTTGAAACCAAGTTGCCCTATCTCCATCTCTTCCTCCCTCTTATCTCAGCTTCTCATCTTCACCTTTGCATTCTTATTTAGTCTCTCTCAACATCTCGCTTGGCGCTTGCTCCCTCTTTCACTCTACGTATCACGCTTATTTAATTATATAGCTGTGAAAATTTAAAAATTCTCGCCCACTTTGTCTCCCTCCTTTCAAACCAATATGTTTAGCAAGTTTTAGGAAATGGTGTAATAGTGTTCTTTATATCTTTTTTAATTACAGTTAAATATAGTCTACGTTATGACTACCTCTTCCTCCCTCCTCTTTCTCTTATCCTGACCCTCATATTCTTTCCCTCTCCCCTTTACCATCACCCCATCTTGATTTCTCCTCCTCTATCCATCTCACTCTTCTCTTATGTATAAATTAACCTTTTCACCTTTTCTTTCACTTTCTAGCAATAATAATAATAATAATAATAATAATAATAATAATAATAATAATAATAATAATAATAATAATTATTATTATTATTATTATTCCTAATTTGTGCATTGACGTGTAACGTAGCTTGATCATTCCCTCCCCCCTTCTTTTGCCCTCTCACTCCAATAAAGTCTTCCTACGTTGTTTTTTTGTTTTCCATCAAACAAATCCTACTCTAAAGGTGTTCTCGTAAATGATAAATTTGTATCACTTCCTCAACTACACTCTAAATTTGGTACTAATAAACCTTTAAACCTTTGAGTAGAAAGTACCAAATTTGCCAAAAGTTCATATATGTCTACTGAGTTAGTTCCCTTCAAAGTTTGAGCAAAATCTCTTCCTCAATCAACCATTAGTACTAATAAACCATTAAAATATAAAAGTAGGTTAAAATTTGGTTCTTCCTCCCCCCTTTTTTTGTCAGTCTATCTCCATCTCCTCTTTCCTGACTACATTCTTCTTCTCTAACCTCTACTATTTTCTAATCCAAATCCAAATATAGTAATTGACACGCTACTATGTTAATATTTATCATAGCATCAACAATAATCAACTAATTTATATGTTACAACTTAAAATAATCTTACCCAAAATTCCGATTAGTGTTTATAGGCCTAAAATGACAGATAACCCAATTATCTTTCCCCACCTCTCTCAACTCTCCCTCCTGCTCTCTCTTCTCCTCTTAGTCTCGTATACAATTTAGATCATCTCTTACTACTTTCTCTCTCTGCTCTCCCTAAAGCTCTATTTTCTCCTACTGTCACTCAAGTTTTCTGATTTTGCAAATTTTTTAGAATCTTTTCTACTTGTTCCCCTCTCCCTTTCTAACCCTCTCACTCATTTACTATGGTTGAGTTGATCTAATAAAAGACTTGCTTAATGAACAAGGGGGAACAAGAAAGCGTTATTGATATAGCTGCAACACATTATAAAAGTAAACAAAATTATCTCTCTAATCTCTCTGATCCGTCTTTCCCCCCTCTCTCTTTTAGTCTATCTCCTCTTCCCTGACTTCATTCTTCTTCTCTGACCTCTACTATTTATAATCCAAATCAAATCGATTTCTCTACTCCTCTTAATGCTGATGTGCAATTATTCAATTTTCTGAATCTAGTTAATATAATTACCAACTTGGATCATCACCGACCTTGATTATATAACCCTGAATCAGTAAGTGATATATGTGATGGAGAGCATGGACCTAAACTCTTAACTATACATAATCTTTATAACAGCAAAACCTTGATTTATGATGCAACAGACTAAGCCCTTTCTAAGTGAGTGTAGACTTCTTAAATTGTGAACTATCACCAAAGATCGAAGAAAATGACACATATATTCTTCGGACGGTGGGTCCTATATTGCAAGATCTTTTAGACGACAAAAAAAAAAATTAGACTCCCATGATCAACACGTTATTTATTTTATTGGAGATATCAACTATTAACCAGATAGTTCACTATCAAATGTTAGCATGCTCAACTACATCTTTGAAACACACAAGTAGATCAATCCAAAACATACTTTTTTACATGTTAACATTACTCCTCCGCAACATATATCCTTGATCTCCTGGCATCACCATCGAAGTCATCCAAAATATATCCGGCTTTATCGAGACGGTGGGATTCCGGGTTTAAGTGCAATTTCATAACCACACTTATGTTAGTAGAAGACACCCCGCCGGGGTGGTTATACAAATTGCAACAAAATATTAAGCATCGACACAAAACAAACAATCTTGTAATGCAGTGACACTAAATTAAAGACCACCATGTAAAGAAAGTATATACATTTGCATCACATCTAATTACAAATAATAGTCGCGGGATGAGAGAAAAACTTAATGTACATTCTAATTTCGTAGCAAGAATCTCACATCTACACTGCTACCAAGAGAAATAGGTAAAAGCATTACCGATATATTCAATTGAGGGGAATACCCTCTTCCAAAAAACTTGTTTTCGGATTAACAATGTTTTTTGGTGAAGGATAGCGTTGTATCGGGGTAAAAATAATTTGCCCAAAGATGGGAAGTGACATCCCTAATTATTTGATAAAGTCAAGAGCAATGAAAGGCAAATATAAAGAGCATAAAAGACATATTGCTGGCCTATCCATTAAACAAGACACCTTTTGTTGCCCAACAGAATCTTTTCATTAAATAGTGCCTAATATTTACTTAATTTATAAACTTTGACATGTTATCCTTAATGATATCTCAAAACAATAATTCCAAAGAAAGACTCGCACCGGTATGGTAGGAAGGTAGTAATTCAAATAGGTAACAACTTATTTGGTAGGCGGTACTACATGGCGACATGGTGATGACTTAAAAGGTAAATTTTTTTGAACTCTCGTGGTATTATTGATGTTATTGCTTGTCCATCCCCATTTACATCCTATTCTTCACAAATTACCATCACCATCCATTACCACTTCGGAGATGGTATGATTTTACATTACCATGGGCATCGACATGAAACTTTCCCAAAAAATTAACACATGGTTAGAACCATTCCCTACAAATCGACATGGCTTCCACAACTTCATTTATCATTTTACAATAAAGTCTATATCCTATACCGATTTCCCCTACAGTATATACCCTACACTTTATCAAGAGCTGATTTTACAATTAGCATGCAAGATTATTGTGTAATACTATACGCATTATCCCATAAATTTAGAGCTATACCGCGGATAAGTAGATAATCGCTAAAAGGTTGGGGGATCCAACCGGAATTAGTTGGAGCATCCACAAGCTTGGCAAACCAACTATGATCCCAAAACAAGTTCTTACATCAAGAGAAACGTCATGAAATGACATATTCTCCATGGCCTCCTCTGGACACACTGCATCAAGAGAGCCAAAAATCACGGAATTAGTAATGACCTCCAACACAAGGTAACAAGAAATCCCACAAGAATTAAAAAATGAAAATAGGTACCTTGTCCCAAAAGGCTTGCAACAGCCCCTATTTTTCATAGTTGAATCCTGTGGAATGTGCACCTAGGTCGCCCAAGGTAAAAGAGAATCTTTATCAAAGCTAAATTCCAAAAAGAATTGTGTATGAAAACGAGGCTTGCCCTCCGAAGAAACATAAATGAGCAACCATTTAACGACTTCTATAAACCGCAACTTCACGAGAGCACTTCTCACATTCTTGCATTTGAACCTTCAATGGAGAGAGCAAAGGCCATCCTGGCAGATCTGCCATCGAATATTTAGAGAGTAATTAGAAAAATTTGTTTCAAAGACAAGTCACACCATAGTGCTCTTAATTTTAGAGTGAAAATCGAAAAAAAACAGCTCAAATTCAAGTACTCTTATGTATAAGCTATTTTTAATTATAAATTCAAGGGAACATGAATTTAACAATCAAAAAATTGAAGACAACGAAGAAATTTAGGCGGATTAACAAAGGGCAAATCCTAAATGACCACATGAGCAGATTGTGAAGGCAAGCAATTTGGAATTGAAAACGCATCCCCAAAAATCTAATCAAGAACATACCTCTGTAGCATAGAAAACGCATCTTTGATAGCCATCTTCTCTCGCTCCTCTTTTGACTCCTCTTTTGGTTGAAAACAAAGGAAGAAACTTTAACTTACCAATTTAGGGTGGAGCATTAACAAAGGTTATATTGAAATCAACAATTGATAATAACATTTAAGGTGTAACCACCACACAATTGTCATAAGAATACAAAATAATGAGCAAAACAATACTTCAAATGAACCCATCAACGAAAAAGACTACATTGTTCGATTTAGTTCATAATTGAAGTCGGGGAAAAAGGCTCAAAAATCCGAATATGAAGAAATAGCGAAAAGTTTACTTTGTTTTGGGTGTTCTCGTATTGGAGAAAGTGCGTGAAAAATTACTTACATTGAGACTCTAACAGTCTAACTCTAAAGCAATATCTCTAGGATATACTAAAATCAATAACTAAACATCGCCAAAAATCAATTATAACGCGCCAATATAATCTCAACAAAACGGAACCCACCAAAATCGAAATCCTAGCTCCAGATCTAACTCTATAAAGCACCGAATCAAATTCAAAAAATCAAACTCGGATCATAAAATCAAATGAACCACACCCGGACTATCTACATGGCGTGGTTATTTATACTAAGCCACCTTGGCTCGCGGCCGACAACGGCGGCGTTGGTGGAAGAATGAGTAACGACGGCGGCATCATCGCTTCTATTTAGGCCTACGCTACAGTAAGAAAGTTTTCTATAAAAAGGGCTTGCAAATAATATGACAAAGCAAAGCTTGTGGGCAAAAAACATCCTCTTTGAACCGTAGAACAAACATAATGCACCATTGCACCCTTTATCTTTCACACTTTTAGTTTTTTAATCCATCAAGCATCTCTAAGTCACCGAAAAACGTCTACGTTATCCACAACATTTACATTCTAAAGTGATCAAAACCTAGAATCACCTCACATTAATCTTTTATCAATTTAAAATCAAACATTTTAGAAGCTTAAGCTAAGTCCAAAACTCCAACGGGTGTAGCCGACTAATACACGCTTAGCGGGTCCGAGTAATCTACTTCAAAGTAAGCCACATAAATTTCAATCTAAGCTGTTTTCACATGTTTATGCTAAGCAAATAATATGCACAATATACAATATGTTCATTCCAAGATGCCGTCTGCCTGAATTCAACACGTAAAACAAAATCAACCAAGGAATACCTTAATCTTGTCCTTCTTAGCCGGAGCCGATGTAGCATAGCTTCTCGTTCAAATTTAAAAGTAGTATAAATACTGAAATCATAAATTAGATTAGATTTGTGCAATACAAAAACTCAAAAACATAAATGCATAATGAGAAACAAACAAACAAACAAAAATCAACAACAGTCTAGTGAAAAAGATGATGAATGATACCTCAACATTGATGATGAAGTTAGGGTTAAGAGTGGGTCCGCTAGAAACGGGAATCCGATGCCAACATTTTTCTGGAATAAAAGAACTCGGGACATCAAAAAAAAAAAACCCTAAATATAAAAAATTACTCAACTTAAAAATGAAAGAAGAATACCTAAAGAGAGAGAAAATCACCCAAGCATGCATCTTCATAACCATGGCATCGCCCACCGCTTCAATTTCTCAATCGGGATCCCACATTTCTCCTCAAAATCCCTCAAAATCTCCATCGAACGCCTCCAATTTGCTCTATTTTTCATCCGACGGCGAGGGCGCTTAAGCAAACCAGAAGGGAGATACATAGAAGCCTGTCGACCCCAAACACCATCCGCCATTGTTACTTCTTCCAAAATCTTGAAGATTTGAAGAGTTATGACGATTCAGTGGTGTAGAATTGGGGGGTTGTCAAAAAAGGAAACCTAACTCGGAATTAGCGTTTTTTCCCCTCGTTATCTCGTCTCTCTCCTGTTTTCTTTTGCAGTTGCACTGTTGTAAATTGTCTGGTCTTCTCTCCTTTATGAAGAATGAAGATGGAGGGTGCAGATGAAAAACCGGGAGGAAAGAGAAAGAAGGTGAAAGGCAGAGTAAGGGCAGAGTAGTGAATGAGAAAGTGAGCGGAGGGCAAAAGTGTCAATGTACTGTTCCTAAGAATAGTAACCAGGTTTGTGGCTTTTTAATGGGTATAGATTAGATAATGCCTCCATACATTTATTAAGAACTCTTCTTCCGTATACTGTGGACATTGATTTTTGCGATATGATTTCCATTGTTAAGCGATTAGGAAAGAAGCTGCTTTAGCAGTGATGAACAATTATGTGAATGTGATAAGGAATATGATAAGTAATATGTATATGTATTGGGACATGTCCTAAAAGTCTTGCAAGCAGTTATGATAAGGAGGGGAGACGTCCCCCATCAGTGTAGAGACTTGGTAGACACCTTGTAACACCCCGATTTTTGAAACATTTTATTATTTATTTTATTAAATATTTTAGTTTATTTAATAATTAAATTCATTTATCTTTAGGAATTACTTTGTAAATAATTTATATGGTTATAGTGGGACAAGTTTAGTAAGTAATTTAACTAATAATAGTAATAAGATGAAATATACTCACATATATGTAGGAAGGGGGAAAAGGGAAACAATAAAACAAGAAAAGAAAAAGGAAAGAAAAAAAAGAAAGAAAGAAGAACGACATCTTCATTCTTCACCGTTCAACATCTTCCTTCTTCACCATCTTCTTCTCTCAAAGTCTTCAACCTTCTTCCTTCACCACACAACTACCACCGTTGCCGACGACCGCAACCACAACCACCACTAGAAGTGACATCATAGAAGTGGGCGGCACAAGGGAGAGCAAAGGGGGTCATCACTACTGTAATTTGGAGCGTCTAGGGCTCGTATTAGGGGCGTTTGCAAGTTATTTTTCATTCCCAATCTTCTATATTAGTGGGTAAAATGAATTCCTCAACTAATTTAAGTTTTCTTTTAAAATTATGAAGTTAGGGTTTATGTTTATGAAATTGAATTGGGGGTTTTGATTTTTAGTTGTTTGGGTGTGGAATTGAATGAATAAAATGTTTATTTAGTTGTTTAGTAGTTAGTTTAGATTAATAGAATGTTAAGTAAACTTGTTGTTCAAAGAGAATTGTGGTGTAATTCGTATAAATTACTGTCAGTTTCGTAAAACGCAATTTTAAGCAGTTTCTGAACATTTTTAGCAAAAATACCATTTCACAAAAGTTGTTCGTATTGAAATTTTATCCAAGATAGGATCAAGAAACTCTTGATTTGGATCTCGAATGAGGAAGTTATGTCCATTTTAAGTTTCTGCTAAAATTGATAAAAAGTATAGTTAGTTTCTCGAATGTTTTAGGTTTCAATGTTTTCTTATGAATGTTTTTCTAATGGACTTTGAGTTTCTAAAGTATAATAGGAATATTAATGTTGATTTAGTATAAACAAAGAGAGATTTTAGTATTGTTGGTATTAATTACTTTGATAATCAAAGGTAAATGACGGTTTAAGTAAATAAGTTATGAGAATTAGTTATACTTACTTGAATATATAAAAAAAAGAGGTTGATGTTTTATAAAACTAAAGTTAATAAAAACTCATTAACTATATTAGCCAAATCTATTAATATCTATTAAGTACATGTATGTTATATTGTAGATCCCGGTTTCATTGGGGAGCCGTTTTGACTGAGCTAGTTGGTTTGTTATAGTTTAAAAGGTAAGATTTCTTACTCAAATCTTTAATAGTTACGAGAAAAGATTATAAAGGTATGTATCTCTATTGAGTTGAGATTGGTTTGAATAGAAGGATGTTCCTCCTAATACAGATAGTTTGTTTTCAAACCTTGAATTGTAGAATAGTTACAGAAAAAGATTTATGGATAGTTTTATGTTTTTAAACTGGTTGGGATTGCCTTTATGGTGTCTCAAGGAATTGGAACCTTGTCGGGATGGTCTCGACAATTCAGAATAGTTGGGGGGTACATTGATCAGTACCTCGGACTTAGATCTTCTGCTACGGTTTGGCCGTTTGTGGGGTGTGCACACTAGGGGTCTTCGTCTATAAGTTATCCGGAGGGCCTAGCTAGCCCAAAGGCAAGGAAAGTTTGTTCCACTCCATAGATTTTATAACTCCCTCTTTGTGAAGGTAAAGGAAAGAAAGGATTTGTTTTAAGGAAAATAAAGAAAAGGATTTGATTTAGAAAGGAATACAAGAAAAGAGTTTTATAAAGCTTGCTACTTATTATTTTGATTCAAAAGAAGATGATTTGTAGGATATATTATTATCCTACCTGCATATATGTTTGGCTTATTGTATGAATCTTGCTCAGCCAGTTTGGCTGATACTACATGCCCGATATGCGCAGGTACATGAAGATCTTACATGTTGGGTGTGGGGTGTGGGCTAAGAGCAACGTTCCACCAACTTTTACTAGTTAAAGACTAAAGTTATAGTAGTTCTTTATCCGCTACACTATTTATGTATACATATTATCATTTTGGGACTTAAGGTTGTAATATTAATTCACCTAAATCGTTACTTGACTGGACTGTAATAGTTTAGTTAAGTTAAGTTTTGCTTTGACTTAGATTCAGTCTATGTAGCTTATCCTTAGCTATTATTCTCGTAATAATCGTGGAATAGCACGTTTGGATTTCGAGTAATTAAACAGGAATTCCGTTGGTATTTGAGCTGGGTAGAGTTGTTGAGAATTTGGAATATGGATTGCTGATTTGTTGGAACAGGTTTATAATAATTCGGACGCCAGTCCTAAATTAAATTTTAGGCAGTCCATATTTCAAACGGAACTCTGCCGAATTTTCTATACAATTTTACTATTATTTAATTAAATTAAGCACTCGAAATTCAGGGGTGTTATACACCTCTCTCTAGTCAGGTTCTCTTTCCCTAGTCAAGAGTATGTAAATGTTAAGCAAATCTGTTTTGAATGTTGATTTCTATCGATCATGTAAATATGTGCGTAAGCCGATCATATTTTGGAATTGGAAACAAGTCCAAGGTAATTTTTCGAAACAGTTTTATTTTATTTTATGTAATAACAAGTTTACGAAAAGTTATCCTTTCCTTACTTGTTATGAATAGTGAAGCTTGTGTACCAGCCTTGCTGATTGAATATCTCTTGGATTGTTTATTTGTGGTGGGGGCAGGTTCCCCCATTTGCAGGATTAAGTAGAGAAGGTGGGAGGATCATTCTTGCATTGCCTAAGCTTAAGGTTGGAATAGTGATAATAAGAAGAAATGGGAGCTTGTCTCCTAAATTATGTTATATAAGTAATTTTGTATATCACTGGTTGTGTTTAATTACTTAGATGGGAAATGTGAATTTTAACTCCTAGATTAAGATGTAATAGTTAGTAGTTACTCTGGTATATTAATATGCGAATTAGCTATGATAACATCAAGCTGCTTTCCCTCCTAAGGGGAGGCAGTTGGAGTAACATCCACACGGTTAGAGGCTTAACTCATGCATAGTAGAAGATTTACTGATTGGATTTGAAGTGAGTTAAGCAGCTAAGCGGGTGGCCTGTTACACCTACATCCCCTGCCTCACCTATTAGAGAGCCTTCACCACCACCTATATCTCCTGCCTCACCTGTTAGGGAGCCTTCACCACCTCCTATATCCCCTGG
Organism: Beta corolliflora; assembly: GCA_947648045.1. NCBI lineage: Eukaryota > Viridiplantae > Streptophyta > Magnoliopsida > Caryophyllales > Amaranthaceae > Beta > Beta corolliflora. Next base: position 108,022 of record CANSZD010001580.1, read on the forward strand.
TTCACCTGTGAGGGACCCAACTCCACCACCTACATCCCCTGCCTCACCTGTGAGGGAGCCTTCACCACCGCTTACATCCACTGCCTCACCAAGACTACCCACACCACCCGCTGAGTAACCAAGGGAACCTAGACCAACCCCTTTGCAACCAACACAAACCCCAACACAAACTTCCACTACAACCAAGCATAAAAGACCCCTAAGAACAAGGCCAGTTGGGTTTAAAGTTCCTAAGAGCGCAGCAAAAAAACTAGGGACTTATGTGCCTAAAGAGAGAGGCAGTTGTTCTAGGGGTAATAGCAGCAGTAGGTCAAGGGGTAATGGCACTGCTTTTTCTAATGCTGATGAGGGAAAAGAGTGACTCAGATGAAGATTTTGAGGTTGAGGAAAGTGAGAATGACTCAGATGAAGATGCTATTTTCAGTTTTGAGTTTGTTGTTGAGGAAGTAATTGATTTCTGTGTTGATGAGCTTTATGAGCCTGGGTTTGAGGATTGTTTAGATGGTACTTCAAATAAGGATGAGATCTACAAGAATGGGAAAATATGGACTGAAGTTCCATATGGATCCATAAGATTAGAGCCCTGGTTGATTTTTACAAGCAAAGAGGAGTTTATGGATGTACTTAGAAACTTTTGTATACAAGAGGGGTTTGCCATTACTGTTGAGAAGGTTGACAGAAGGAGGTTTACAGGTTGATGTGTAATGGAGGGTTGTGATTAAAGGATACATGCTGCTAGGTTGGCTGGTAAGGTGAGTTGGGCAATTAAGACTTTGAAGGGGAAACACAAAACATGTGGGAGGTTAGAAGATAATCCCATAGTGTCCTCTAACTGGTTATGCAAGAATCTATCTCAAGAGATTGCTGCAAACCAAGAAGTACCAGTTGAAGTCCTACAGAAGGTGGCCATGGAGAGGTTTAGGATCAAGGTGAAGAAGAGGTTGCTTTATAAGGTGAAGAGCATGGCTAAAAGGGAGATACATGAAGGGTATGATGAGTCATATGCTCTTCTTCCAAGGTATGCTGAAATGATCAAGGAAACAACCCCAGGATCATATGCCTTGGTTACATGGACAGGGAACACAGGGAATGTGGTTCCCAAATTCAAGGCATGTTTCTTTGCCTTTGCTGCAAATGTTAGGGGGTTTCTAAGTGGGTGCAGACCTCTAATAGGCATTGATGGGGCTCACCTTAGTGGCAACTACAAGGGCATACTTCTGTCAGCCCTAGGCATTGATGGCAACAATGAGATTTTCCTCATTGCATATGCCATTGTTGACACCGAGAGTACAACCATTGGACATACTTCTTCGGGAACCCGAGGATCCGCTTTGAGAAACCGGGATGCAACAGAGATGATTGGACATTCATCAGTGATAGAATGAGGGTAAGTTTTGGACATTTCTTACATTGCAATTTCTATTTTTTCTGCTATTATTACACTACTAATTTCAGTTGCTATTCTCTTGTTTAGGGTGTTTACAGTGCAGTGAATGATGTATTCCCAAGAGCAACAAGGAGGGTTTGTTGTCAACACTTGTACATGAACTGCAAAAATGCAGGGTACAGTGGGACAGCCTTCCACAAGCTCTTCTGGACAGCTGTTGATGCATACAATGAGTATGTCTTCAAGAAGTCAATGCAGAAGATTCATGCATACAACCCTGAGGCTGTGACTTATTTGGAGTCATGCACAGAGCAGTGGTCAAGGCATGTCTTTGATCCACTAGTTTGTTGTGATCATAACACAACATACTTTGTGGAGAGCTTCAATGCCTGCACTAAACCATACAGCTGGGACCTCCCTGTTTTCACTTTGCTTGAGGGTAAGTGCATTTGGGCTCAATTTTTTTTCTTTGCCTTGGTTAAATTGCTTAGATGTCAACATGCATCCTTGTTTGTGCAGCCATAAGAAACTGGTCCATGAAGAGAATTGGGCCAAGGTTTGATAAGGCAATTGACATGGATGCAAACATGCTCACTGATTATGCAAACAAGTTCCTACAAACTAGGAGTGATGAATCTAGGTTTTGCTATGCTACATCATGTGAGGGGGTGAATTTGAGGTCAAAGATGGGAATGTGAATTTCCCTATTAGGTTAGCTGATGGGAGGTGTGGAATTGGAAAATGGCAAGGTTGTGGTATACCTTGTAAACATGCCCTAAGAGTAATTTTTGATGAGAGATTGGAGGCTGCTGATTTTGTATCCCCTTATTATAAGGGAGCAGCTTATAAGGCAACCTATGGGGAGCACATTCACCCCATGGCTGATCCATCTCATTGGCTTGAACATGACCTGCCCCTAATTTCTCCCCTTGATGTTAAGAGAGGTGCTGGGAGACCCCAAAAGCAAAGGAAGAAAGGTCCTAATAAAGCCAAGAAGGGCAAAAGGCACAGCACTGTTAAGTGCAGCAAATGTAAAGAAGTGGGCCACAATGCAAGGACTTGTGGAGGTGGACCAACTGCACAAACCAGGAAGGAGAAAGGGTCTACATCAGCTGCAACAGGGACTGAGAAGAAAGGGAGAAAAAGGAAAGAAATAGATGCTGCAAGTGCCTCAACCAGCCAACCTAAAGCTAAGAAGACAAAGACCAACAAGAAGAAAGCCTGAACAGTGTTAGGATGCCTTAGCTTTTTTTTGTTTTTTGTGATTATGTAGGGCCTATCATTTTGTTGATGCTACATTAGGAAGTGGTTGAAATGGTGATTTTTTGCTACATTAGGTTTTTAGTTGATGCTACAATAGTTTAAACATGCTAATTTTTTGCTAAACAACATTACACTGGTCTTTGGCACCAATTACATTACTTCACTTAAATATTACAAATATTACAACTACAAACATCAGCACTCCTACTTTTATTGTTGCATTAACTAGTGTTTGTTGTTGCTTCAGTTTCTTCTTCATCTTGTTCTTCTCTGAACTTTCTCCATCATCTCTGCATATTGGAGAATCATGTTGGCTGCTCAGATTATGATCCACACTCCCTTTGCACCATCTGAAATTGTTGCATGTATCACACTTGTAATACAGTCGCTGAGGATTTGTTGTTGTTTCAGAGCTTCATATTGCAAATTTTCTTCTACAAGTACAATAGGAGTTAGGTACTTTTATGTATGAAGATTGTGTGGATGAACTGTTTGAGTAACTCATGGCAAACCTCCTTAGAATTGCAATAACAAAAGGGTGAGGAAAGGGTATTGGATCCATGTATTTATAAAGGCAGCAGTTAATGCAACATAAAACTAACGGCTAGTTTTTAAAACTGGAAAAATAGTCGTTACAAGTAATTCAAAAATAAGGGTATCTGGTGCATTACTATTTTACTTGGGGGTATATGGTGAATATGTATTTTTCACTAACAAATCACTAACGTCCGTTAGCCAAAAAGGGCATTTTGGGTATTTTTTTGAAATATCAGGGGTATCTAGTGAATTTTTTTAAAGGTCAGGGGTATTTATGAATTTTGAAAAAAGTGGGGGTATTTGGTGAATAAATTTATTTGTCAGGGGGTATTTGGTGAAAAAACCGTATATTTATTTGTTATAGATTCCTAGCCATGTCTGAAAGAGAAGATACTAGAATAGCGAGCTATTACAACCCTATTGTGCTTAGTGATGATGAGAGTGATGGAGATTATGAGTCTGATGATGATAACTACGCCGAACTAGAGTTCATTATGCGTAATGTATTAAGAGCAGGCATGCCTGATAGTGATGATGAGATTCTTCATGAGTTTGACCGTTCTAGAGGACAGACCAGGAGTGATATCTACCATGCTTCTTTCATATATGAGACTGATTCTGAGCCAGAGGAGGACGAGCCTCAACCTAAACGGAGATCTGCGAGACTTAGAAGATATGTTTATTATAATACTGAGGACATTGATGAATTGGAAGATGAGCTTTTTACTCAAGAGAACTACACGGAGTCAAAGGATAGGACTGATGATTTTTCACCTTAGGTTATTAACCTATTTATTTATGCTTTAAAGAACAATGTTGGATAATTCGTCCAGCAGTGGTTTAAATTTATAGTACCTTTAATTTATTTTTAGGAAAAAGTACGGTATTATGGTTGAGAAAATTATTAGCATCTTTTGAGGAATAAAAGTTAAATATTTAATTATCCAAGTGAGCAAAGATTTATTTTGGGCACACGAATGGGAATACTTTATTTATTTGTTATGATTGAATTTTTATTCATTGTTCCTAAGCTGTGTGTTCTTAATGTGAATATTCTTAATGGATGATTAATGATAATTATTCTGTAATATTGTTGTAACTTCACGAGAAACTTTTTGATGATGCGATCTTTATGGTCAAATCAAATGTTACCTTCGTAGAGAATGGCATATAAGTCGGTTATTTCACCATATACCCCTGACAAATCAAGAAATTCACCATATACCCTCAATGTTTCAAAAATTAACCATATACCCCTAAGTTTCCGAAAATGTTCACCAAACACCCTTTTTCTAACGGACGTTAGGTTACCGTTTATGTTATTTACAATATTGCCATCATTAACCCCTAATCCCTAATTCTAATCCTAATACTAACCCTAATTCTAACCCTACCCAAACCCTAACCCATCCTCCCCCTCCCCCAAACCCTAACCCACACGGCCCCACCACCACTCCCTCCCCCTCCACCCCCCACCCAGCCCCCCCACCCTCCCCCTCCACTCCACCGCCGCCGCCCATCCCCACCGCCCTCCCCCCTTCCCCCGTCGACTCCCCCTCCCCCCCCCTCCCCTTCCCCGTCGCTTCTCCCCTCCCCCCACCCCCACCCCCTCCCCGTCGATTTCCCCCCCCCCTTCCCTCGCCGTCGCCTCCCCCCTCCCGTTCCTCGCCGCCGCTCCCCTCCTCACCCCCCACCCCTCCCTCGTCGATTTCCCCCCCCCCCTCCCCCACTCCCACCCCTCCCCCGCCGATTTCCCCCCCTTCCCCGCCGAATCCGGTTAGAATTCGAAACCCACCCCACCCCTCCCCATAGAATTCGAAAACCCCTCCGCCCGAATGAATTAGGCTCGATTTCTAGGGTGGCTCGATTTTTAGGGTGGCTCGAATGGTGGAGAGAGAGAGAGAGCACGTTCGAATGGTTCGAATTAGGCTCGAATTCTAGGTTGCTCGATTTCGGGCGTGGGTTGGTTCGAATGGTGGTCAGGGCGGGGGGGGGGGGGGCCGCTGGCGGGAGGGGCGGGAGGGGAGGGGGCCGCGATGGGGGAGGGGGGGGGGGGATGGGGGCTGCGGCGGGGGAAGGGTGGGGAGGGGGATGGGGGCCTGCGACGAGGGAAGGGTGGGGGGCTGCGACGGGGGAGGGGGAGGGGGGCTGGTGAAGGGAGAGGGAGGGGAGGGGGGGGGCTGGGGCTTAGGGTTTGGGGAGGGGGCCGGGCTTAGGGTTAAGGATTAGGGTTTAGATTTTAGGGTTAGGATTTAGATTAGGGTTAAAGTTAGGGTTAGGGGATAATGGTGGCAAAATCGTAAATAAAACTAACGGTGAGTTAACATCCGTTAGCAAAAAGGGTACATGGTGCACATTTTCGGAAACTTAGGGGTATATGGTGAATTTTTGAAACATTGAGGGTATATGGTGAATTTCTTGATTTGTCGGGGGGTATATGGTGAAATAACCGCATATAAGTTATGTTTCGAACCTAAAGTAGAGTACGTTAATTTCAGGTCGTGCACTAGAATGGCAAACAACAATAACGACTTAGCTGTTCCTATTCGCCTTTTGGCGGAGAAATTTACCTAGGAGAGATCTGAGCGTCCCGACTCTACTGGGGACATGTTTAAGAGGCTAGCCAAGGTCAAACCACCATATTTTAAGGGGCAAGCTGATCCTACATTTCTAGAGAACTGGATTAGAGAGTTTGAGAAATCTTTGGGGCTGTGAACTGTCTTGAGAATATGAGAGTAGGTCAGGCTGTGTTGTACCTAAAGGATGAGGCTGATTTGTGGTGGAGAGAAAATGGGGCTAGGCTGAGTGCTGTTGAGGGATTCAATTGGGATTCTTTTGTTACTGCCTTGAGAGGGAATTTTTACCCTGCTTTTATGAGGAAACAGAAAGCCCAAGAGTTTATCAACCTTAGGACGGGGAGCATGACCATCTCTGAGTACTATAGCAAATTCATAGCACTGTCGCGGTTTGCACCTGAAGTAGTAGCCACTGAGGAATTAAAGGTTCAAAGGTTTGAGCAAGGTTTGACTGAGGAAATCCAGCTGGGGTTAGGTGGTGAAACTTTTTCATCCCTAGATATTGTGTATGGGAGACCCGCCCACATTTATGGTCTTCAGTCGAGGCGTGATAAGAAAAATGCTGTAGTGGGTGAGAAAAGAATGGATTTCAATGCTGGGGGAAATCAAGGAAATTTCAAGAAGAGCAGGAATGGGAATGAGAATTTCCAAGGGAGGAATAATCAGGCCTACAATAATAATATGAGGGTCAATCTGAGAGAGTGTACCACTGTAAGAAGTGCAGTAATAACTATCCTGGTAGAGACTGCAAGGAAGAACCAGTGACCTGTAACTACTACCAGAAAAAGGGCCATAGGAAGTATGAGTGCTTTGCTAAGCAAAAGAAATAGCAAAATGGCAATGGGGGTAGTAACCAAGTGAGGTCTGGATTTAACGAGTCAGGAAATCAGGGTTCGAAGCATGTAGGGGCACAGAACAACCAAGGGAGCTACAATAAGCCTGCTAGTGAGAGCAACAATCAGAACAAGGCTCTGGGTAAACTGTTCGTGATGAGTCGCAATGAAGCTGAACGATCTGCCGACGTAGTTTCCGGTACTTTTTCTATTAACTTTGTGCTAGTTAAAACGCTATTTGATTCGGGGGCGACTTATTCTTTTGTTTCGTCATCTGTTATTAAAAGTCTGGGGTTACACTAGTACAAAATTGATGATTTGTGTAGGATGCAAGGCGCCCATTTGCGACGGACATGGGTCCGATGGCACATGTCTCGTCGCAGATAAGAGAGACGAGATCTGCGTCGGACTAGCACACGACGCAGTTGATGAGCTATTTGTGTCGGACTGTGCTCAATGTGCGACGCACATGAAGCCTCGCCCCCGCATACAATAGGCCCATCCGCATCGCATGTTGAGCAATGTGCGACGCAGATGATACACCATTTGCGTCGTACATTACCCAACATGCGACGCAGATGAGGGATGCCAAGCCATACCCCCAACAGCCCAACATGCCTAGGGACCTACCATTTGCGTCGCACACAGTGCCACATGCGACGCAAATGCTTGTCATCTGTGTCGCATGTGGTACTGTGTGCGACGCAAATGGTAGGTTGTTGTTTTTTTTTCTCTCCAACCTTTTCTTTCCACTAGCATACAAATTGCAACATAATAAAAACAACAGATTAAAATACGCTTAATTGTAATAGATTAAATAATAATACATATTCCATTCATATTCCAAACCACGATTTTTTTCTCTCTACAATTGTTCTGTAATCAGAAAACATGAACAATAAAAATCTAAAATGAAAAACTTATACAAATCATATCTAGAAATATCGAAATATAGAAGTTTGGAACAAGTTGCGGTAGCGGGGAGGAGGCGGCCGGGGCAGCGGGCTAGGGTGGCGCATAGAGCGGAGGGCCGAGAGTTGACCGGGTAAGCGAGCAGAGGAGAGAGACTCAACTTGTTCCATTTCAACCATTCAACCACCAAATTCAATCCCTTGGAGAAAAATTTCACCAATATTTCCTAGGATTTCGAAACAAACCACAAAATCAAAACCGACGAATCCATCAGATCCTGAAATACAAACCACAAAATCAAAACTGACAAATCGAATCGAATCAAATCAAAAGTGAGCCCTAAAAAAAAGAAATAAAACGAGAAAAAATAAACTAAAAAACAAGGAAATACAATTGTGGTAATGAAGAAATCGTATTTTGAAGGATTAGATTTCGACAAAACTAAAAAACGAGAAAAAAGAGGGAGCGTACCTTGATGTTGACTAGATTTCAAAAACCGCCATTGAAGGATTCATTGAGAACACGGGGAAGAGGACAGCGAAACCGGTGAAAACGAGTAGGTGGAGAGAGAAACAACTAATGTACACTGGCGACAAATCGTTGAATTTCTTGGCGAGAAACACCGCGACAGTGAGAGAGCTCCGCGACAAACACTACGAAATCCTCTGTCCTATAATTTGTGAATTTGGGATAATTGGGATGAATTCGAGATTTGAAGAATTCAGTATTTGAAGGAAGAAAGATGGGAAAGAGAGAAGGAGAGAGAGAGAGAGAGACGGTTGTGTGAAGAAGGAAGAGTTGGTAGGGTTTCACATATCTGAGTAAATAAAAAGGAGGGAGCCCGCACTTTACTTTTGGATCCATGGGCTTTCACTCATCTGCGTCGCACCCTACTTAACATCCGACGCACATTAATGGGCTTTAAACATTGTTACAATAAGTGGGGTTTTGTTATTTGCGTCGCACCCGTCAAAGAGTCCGACGCAGATGACTATTTGCGTCACACGTGGGCTTCATGCGACGAGCATATCTTCTGTTATGTGCGTCGCATTTTTGGCCCATCAGACGCACATAGCTGTCTTGCGTCGCACGCTAGTTAAATACGACGCACATAGGTCGTCTTTTCTGTCGATTCCCTGTTGCATGCGATGCAAATGAGTCGTCTGCGACGTTTGTCCCGTTGTGCGACGCAAATCGTGAGACGCAAATCGTCGTTTTTCTACTAGTGTTAGTAGATTTTGAAGTGATTGAATTGCCTGTTAGTATACCTACTGGTGATACCATATAAGGTGTACTAAATTGTTTAAAAATTTGCCTCTGAAGATAGGAGGCTGTGTTTTTCCTTCTGATTTGATAGAATTTAATCTGGGAGACCTGGATGTAATTCTGGGAATGGATTGGCTAAGTTTATACAAGGTCAAGATAGAATGTGAAGTTCAAAAAGTAGTTTTAAGAAACCCTTTGGGGAAGTTGACCTCGTATAGGAGTTTTGGGAAGTCCAAGAACTTTGGGGTTATTTCTGCGATGCAAGTGAAGAAGTTGGTGAAGAAGGGGTATGAGCTATTTTTCTATAGTGTGCAAGATGTGAGTAAAGAAGCTGGAATAAATATTGAGGATGTTCCAATTGTGAATGGGTTTATGGATGTGTTTCCGAGTGAGATTTCGGGTATGCCGCCTTTATGCTAGAGCTGTTGAGTTCACCATAGACTTAGTTCCTGGAACTGCACCTATATCTAAAGCACCCTATAGAATGGCACCTCCGGAGATGAATGAATTGAAGACGCAGTTGCAAGAGCTGTTCGATAAAGGTTATATTAGGCCTAGTGCTTCACCTTAGGGAGCTCCTGTGTTGTTTGTTAAGAAGAAAGATGGGAGTATGAGGTTGTATATTGATTATAGGGAATTGAATAATGTAACCATCAAGAACAAATATCCTTTGTTTAGGATAGATGACCTATTCGATCAATTGAATGGAGCGAGCGTGTTCTCGAAGATTGATTTGCGTTCGGGGTATCACCAGTTGAGGGTAACTGATAAGGATATACCTAAGACTGCGTTTAGGACTCGTTATGGTCACTATGAGTCCACTGTATTGCCTTTTGGGTTAACCAATGCACCTGCCATATTTATGGACTTGATGAATAGGATTTTTCATGAGTTCTTAGATAAGTTCGTTGTGGTATTCATTGATGATATCCTGATTTATTCGAAGAATGGAAAAGAGCATGATGAGCACTTGAAGATTATATTAGAGACGCTTAGGAAGCATCAATTGTATGCCAAGTTTTCTAAGTGTGAGTTTCGTTTGGAAAAAGTAGCATTCTTGGGTCACTATGTGTCTAAGGAAGGAGTCTCTGTAGATCCTGCTAAGATTCTAGCTGTGAGTATAGTGAGTGGCCAACTCCAAAGAATGTGTCTGATATTTGAAGTTCTTAGGTCTAGCTGGCTATTATAGGAGATTTGTAAGAGATTTCTCGAAGATAGCGAGGCCAATGACCAATTTGATGAAAAAGGAGTCAAAATTCGAGTGGAGTGAGAAGTGTGAGGAAGCTTTTCAGATTTTAAAAAAACGTTTGACCTCCGCACCTGTTTTGACCGTGCCTGATGGGAACGAGGGATTTGAAGTATATAGTGATGCTTCAAAGAATGGTTTGGGATGTGTGTTGCAGCAGAATGGGAAGGTGATCGCATATGCGTCGCATCAGTTGAAACCTTATGAGGCTAATTACCCTACCCATGGTCTAGAGTTAGCTGCTATTGTGTTCGCCTTGAAGATTTGGAGACATTACCTTGGGGCAACCATTAAAAGTTTGAAGTACATTTTCACCCAGAAAGACCTCAATATGAGGCAGAGATGTTGGCTAGAGCTGATAAAGGATTATGATTTAGACATCAAAAACTATAAGGACTATGTTAGGGTCGCCATAAGAGTTCTTATTCGTTATATCATAAGAAAAAAAGTTACAATTTTATAATGTTTCACAATATCAATGAGGGGAAAGCAAACGTGGTTGCTGATGCGTTGAGTAGGAAGTCGAGTCATAGCATGAATGCCTTGGTAGTTCCCGAGGAGTTGTGTCGAGATATGCAAAGACCTAGCCTAGAAATCTGAAACCCTGGGGAGATCGAGGCAAGATTGAGTGCTTTAGCATTGGGGTTGTTAATTTTCGATGAGATCAAAGAGGGTCAAGTTGGGGATGAACACCTAGAGAATATTAAGGAAAAGATGAGGCTAGGTAAGGAAGTTGATTTTAAGATCCATGATGATGGTAGTCTGAGATTCAAGGGAAGGTGGTGTGTACCACAAAAATGTGATGAGCTTAAGAGACGTCTTATGGATGAGGGCGATAATACTCCGTATTCTGTGCACCCTGGGGGTAACAAGCTGTATAAGGATCTTAAGCATATCTATTGATGGCCAAACATGAAGCGTGAGGTTACCGAGTTCGTATCCAAATGTCTAACCTGTCAGAAAGTCAAGATAGATCATAAAAGACCCATGGGGAAGGTTCAATTCTTAGAGGATCCTGGATGGAAGTGGGATTCCATATCGACGGATTTTTTTGTGACTGCTTTGCCTAAGACGAGGAATGGCAATGATATTATTTGGGTTATTATGAACCGTCTGACGAAGTCTGCTGTGTTCAGTCCAATCAAAGAGACATGGAAGAAGAAGCAACTTGCGAAGACGTATGTTAAGCATGTAGTGAGATCGCATGGGGTTCCAACCGATATTATTTCAGATCGTGATTTGAGATTCCTCTCGAAGTTTTGGCAAAGGGTCTAGTTAAACCTTGGGATGACATTGAAAATGAGTACTGCCTTTCACCCTACGACCGATGGTCAGACTGAGAGGACTAACCAAACAATGGAAGATATGTTGAGAGCCTGTGCTATTGACTTTCAGGGTAGTTGGGAAGACCAATTAGATTTGATTGAGTTTTCATACAATAATAGTTATCATGCGAGTATTAAGATGGCACATTTTGAGGTGTTATATGGAAGAAAGTGTAGAAGTCCCATTTGCTGGAATGATTTTAGTGAGAACATAGTATTAGGGACAAAATTCATTGAAGAGACTGTCAAGAGTGTGAAGTTGATTCAGGCTAGAATTCAAGCTGCTCAAGATAAGCAAAAGAATTATGCCGATTTGAAGCGAAGAGAAGATGAGTTTGAAGTAGGTGATAAAGTGTTTCTGAAAGTATCACCAACTAAGGGTGTGATGAGATTTGGGAAAAAGGGAAAATTAAGTGGCAAATATGTAGGTCCATATGAGATTCTGCAAAGAATTGGGAAGGTAGCTTATAGGTTGGCTTTGCCAATGGAGTTCGAAAAGATGCACGATGTGTTTCATATTTCCCAACTCAAGCATTATATCCCTGATAAGCGTCATGTCTTGGAGCCTAAGAGGATCCAGATTGATAGTAGCCTCACATATGAGGAAAGGCCTATGAAAATTCTTGATAAGAAGGTGCGTAGTACACGCAATAAGGATGTCAATATCGTGAAAGGGCTTTGGTCGAACCATGAGTCCGAAGAGGCAATGTGGGAAGCTGAAGCTGAAATGAAGAAGAAGTATCCGAAATTATTCCTTGAGGTGAGTTACGAGGGCGTAACTCGTTTTCTATATGGGGGGTAGAATGCGATAGAATTTCGTGCTTTTTACTTATTTTTATGGTATTTATATGCATTTTTATGTTCATTTTGGCGATTTATACATGTTGGTGCAAAATAAATAGATTCTCCGCATAAGAAAAGGTCTTCATGAGCAACACAAGTGATTTTAAGTTGGTAAAAGAGTGCACATGAGTGGCACAAGTATTTCTCCATGGGAGTTGAGTTGAAAAACTTTTGAAAATGTGTGAGTTTTTGTGTCAAGTTTCGGGACGAAACTTCTTTTAAGAGTTCCCGAAACTTCTTTTAAGAGGGGTAAACTGTAATCCCCCGTAAATTTATTGAATTTTATAAATATATTTTGATATATAGTTATTTATATTTAAATATATTTTACTACCTCCGTCCCAGAATAGTCTGAACACTTTCCTTTTATGTTTGTCCTAAATTAGTTTGAACACTTCCATTCTTGGCATGGTCCCACCATTAATATATTATTTCTTTTACACATCTTTGGCCCACACTCTACTATTTATCAATAAAAAGTTACCCAACTTTCTCTCTCCTCTAATAAAAAAATACCCCACCAACTCCTATCACATCTACTTTTTAAATAAAATAACATTTGATAACCACACAACAACTTATCACCTTAAACTATGTGTCCCAACAAGTGTTCAGATCTTTCTGGGACGGAGGGAGTAGCATTTTAATGATTTATTTCTTCTAAGGTTGACTATTTGAAAGTCAAATGACTTATTTTAATAACTTATGCAAGTCAAATATTTTATTAAAGTCGTGCTTTGAAAAGTATTTGAAATATTTGAAACACTTATTGGATTTAGAAAAGGATTTGTAAATGGGTGTGAGGAGCCCAAACCTTTTTGCTTAACCTATGGTCATTCTCATTTAACTAACCCATCAAACCCCAACTCTTTATTGGACCCCTAATGGGGGAAACTATAAATATCCTTATTTACACAAATCCCCGCACATTAAACACACATTATTTTCCCTCTCCTCCTTCTCCCTCACTTTTCGGCCCTCATCTTCTTTCCTTTCTCTCTTTTCCCCTTCGGCCTTCTCCCTCCTCTTTTCGGTTCGGTCAGCAGCTCCGGCCAACCACCGCTGCCGACCACCAGTCGCGCGGCAGCCACCAGCCATCGACCCGTGCCGCGGCCCCTTAGCTACCTGCCGGTCCTTCCTCCCTCCTCTTTGTTTGGTTGTTATTAAATCCTCCTCATGTTTTATTTAATGCAAAGTTTGTATCTTTAGGGTTTGTTTTAATAAGTTTATGTTTAAAAAGTTATGATTTGATGATTTGTTTATGAACCTAAGATTGTATAAATTATGTATTGAAGAAATAAAATTTCAGATTTACTTGATATGATAAAATAGGGTTTAAAAATATCAAAGCATGGATTTTTAGGGTTTTAGAGGTTGAAAAATTATAATATCATGTTATAAGTTATGGTTTTGGGTTTTCTTATGATTATAGGTATGTTTAAAAAGAGTTTTAGTGTATATTATGTTGCTGGAAATTTAGAAAGAGTATTGTTGACAGAGTTTTTATGATTTAAACATGATTTTATGATTTTTAAGTCTGTTATAGTGGCATCTCAGTTTGTCTACACAAGGTACGTACATACAGGGCCGGATATGGGCCTGTGCAAGCAGACCCATAGCAAAGGGCCTCGAATTTTTGGGGGCCCCAAATCGCTGACCCCAATTTAAGTTTGTTTGAGTTTGAGCGGCGTCAGTCAGTCTTCCTTCTACCTTCAATCTTGCTCCACAAATTTCTCTCTCTTTCATTAATCCCTCAACAGTTGTTTCTCTCTTCCATTAATCCCTCAACAATTACCCAAGTACAATAATACTCTCTAAAATCTTTAGATTTCTCCTCTAATTACTGTTGTTGTGTTTGCAATTCCCGAAAAAATCTTGAAACTACACAATTAGTTTTTCTTTAATCTAAGTTTCCCTTAAACATTTTTACCCAATCTCTACCAATTCATCAATTTTTGGATTCTTTGATGAAACAAAAAATCCCAATCTTCTTTCGAATATGGTAGAGAAAGAGACGGGATGTGGTGGACCTTTTTTTTTGTAACAAATTTCTGGTTTATGTTTCTCTGGGATAGTAAAAAAAATTGAAAAGATACATCAATATGTGTTGTGGAGCATTCATTTGTGACATGTTACGACATCCATTTGCATGGGTTTTGTACATAAGGAAGAGAATTATCATTGATTTTGTGGAAATTGTAACATGAAGAAGAAGCATCAAACACTTCTTCACTCATAAGATTCGTATATAAGAATAATTAAGATGTATGTTAATGCTTTTTCTCTAATTTTTTTATGTAGATAAATAATAGATATTTTTTCTTGAATGGTTGAATCTGAGTTACTTTTTTGAGTGAATCTGATGTAAATTGTGATGTTGTGCAAAGGAAAATTGTTAATTTTTTGGAGATTTTTTGTCTTATTGAGTATTTTGCTGATTTGCAGCAGTGTATTTTAACAAATTGGATTATTGCGTGCACTTCCAAAGATTCAATTGTCGGGTTGTCTCTATTCTTTTTAAAATTTAATTACATATTGTGGTAATAGTATGAGTTATTTCAAAGTAATTTCCTTTATAAATTGCACCTTTTTTAATATTAGGGGCCTAATTATAAGATTAGAACAGGGCTTCTGATAAGAAAAAGACGGCCATGCGTACATACCTTTGTGTTGGTTGATGTAGTATCATGATTTATGTAGTACCATGTATATGAACTATGTTCAGTTCATATATGATATCTATTATGTTGGATTTTGCATGTTTGATCTATTGTGTGAACATGTTGGATATGCGATTTATATTATAAGATTGATATCATGTTTGTATGATGATTGATGAAAGCATGTTGGTTGGGAACTTTATTTTATTAATTCACGTGGGGGAATTAATATATTTATTAGTATTGGATCATGGTTGATCATTGTTCCCTTTTGAGTATTTCACTGCTTTATGAGGACCG
The DNA here is from genome assembly GCA_947648045.1 of Beta corolliflora. Classification (NCBI taxonomy): domain Eukaryota; kingdom Viridiplantae; phylum Streptophyta; class Magnoliopsida; order Caryophyllales; family Amaranthaceae; genus Beta; species Beta corolliflora. The sequence continues at coordinate 123,170 of CANSZD010001580.1, forward strand.
ATGACCTTATTTGGTAAGTTGATATTTTCTACCTATGAAAGGTTAGTTGGTTGTTGGCTAGGTTCAATAAATAAAGGAAGATTGGTTTAAAGTGGAATTAATTTTGGGTTGTTAAGTTGTTTAATCACTTATCTAATCCTAAGGCGAAAATGGAAGTTTATGTTTGTTTGATGCTCTTAATGGTTGTTCAACTTGTGAGTCATAACAAGTGAATAAATTATTAATCATGTAAAGTGAAACTGGATAGCAATAGCTTTAGACTGGTGCACGTCTGAAGTGTTGGACAATTATGAGCTGGGGTACATGGTGAGCGTGCCACGGCTTTTCCTGGGGCCGGATTGATCACCGTGTCCTGTTTATTTTAAAAAGGTTCCTCGATATAGTAGGTCATGGGAATACGGAGTCGCGCCCGTATTTCGTCTTCCAAAGGGAAGGCTGGTTTTAGTTAGACAACTCGGTCCATTGACTATTCCTTTTAAGTAATAAGAATGTTGTTAAAGTTTAGCTCAGTGAAAGTTATCTGCAAGTTATTATGCTATTATTTATTTCTGCCTACTATTTATTAGTATCATGTTAGGATTGTTTACTTATTTAGTATGTAGTACTCAGCTTTGCTGCTTACGTGCTTTTGTTGTGTATGTTGATCTTGGCTTTGCCTTATTGATCCTGTGATGACCCATTTCGGTGAGCAGTCGCTAGGGATCAATATTGCATTGTCTATTTACAGGTTTGAAGATGATGCATCATTGGGGTCGGGATTTTGGAGAGCTTGTGTAGTTTATTTGCAATATTGTTGAGTTACATTTTCATAGTTGGTTTGGTTTTATTTTAAGTTGACTTGGTTTTGTTGGTTGGTTTTAGAGTTGACTTTACTGTTGACTAAGTTTTAATTATAAAGTTATTTTATGTTTTCCGCTGCAAAATTCTGAATAAGCAGATACATTTTCACACGGGCGATAATACTTTGATAATTCTTTATGTTTTATTTAAAAAGGTATTTTAGAAAAGAGAGAATTGTCGGGGTGTTACAGCAGGCTACTCATTCCAACAAGATGCATATTTCTTTTAGGAAGCTCATTTCCTTAGTTAATCCACAGTTAAGCGTGCTTGGCTGAGAGTAGTCCAGGGATGGGTGACCTCCTGGGAAGTTTCTCAGGGTGCACATGAGTGATGACAAAATGCGCCGGAAGAACTTGTGTTGGTTATTGAGGACAGTTGTTGGCCCTGGATGCGCATTGGTGATGATATACTCAACTCCGGATGGGTCGGGTGTTACAAGAATAATCCTACTTTTATCCCCCATCTTCTCAAAATGAGTATTTTTACCTTCAACTTGTTTAACAGGTTAGATTTTTTATTTTTATTTTTTTTGGTAAATGAGTAAGTATATTTCATCTAAAAAACAAAACAACAATACAACCTAAATCCTCAAAGGATTGGAAAAACACAACAGGCCAAAAATGGCCAAACTGACCAAAAACTAATTACAAAGCTTCCATCCAATCTATATCCCTATGACTCCATTTTACAGATTTACAAAAAAGAATTCGTTGCTTTACAGTATACTTTATGTTTTTAACTGCACACTCTATTCTAGGAACTTTATCTAACCAGTAAGCTTCGTTCCTTGCTTTCCATATCTGGTAGACAGCAGCAGCTATCATAGCAAAAAGAACCTGTCTTCTCATCTTAGTCCCAGTATAACATCTTCTGACCCATCTAAGCCATTGGCCTAAATTCTTCCTTCTGTCATTTATGCCTAACCATTGAAGCAAAGCGAAAGGGCTGCTTACGAACAAACAATCAAAGAAGAGATGTTCTTGTGATTCAATTGCATTCCCACATATACAACATATGTTATCTTGGCTGATATGATATTGGAACAATTTATCCTTAGTTCGTAATCTGTCTTGAATGCCTAACCAAGCAATAAATCTATGTTTGGGAAGAGACATTCTATTCCAGATTCCATTTGTCCATGGAACATGAGGATAATCACCAACTAGCTTTTCATATGCCTTACTAATAGAGTAATTACACTCAGTATTCCAATGATGCATACCAAGTAAGCGTAACTCATTTTTAGCTTTGCAAAGACACTTCGGGATCCGGCCTATCTCCGGGGGTGGCCGATAAGTCCACCCGGTTAGCATTCTTAATGTAGATAGAATGCATCCACCTTACCCACATCTCATCCTTACGTGCTCCAATATGCCACACCAACTTCCCCTACCGTCGTTATATTCCAAAGCTTGATATTTCTCAATCCCAAGCCTCCATATTTTTTGTGAGAGCAAACCAGGTCCCATCTAACATGCCCTATCCTCTCACTTAGAGCTTTCCCACTCCATAAAAAGTGTCTGCGGCATTCATTTATCTTGTTTAAAACTACGGCGGGTAAGATAAAAATTTGTGCCCAATAACCGTGTATACTCATCGATCGAATTTACCAATTGAGCTCTACCCGAAAAAAAAGGTTTCGGTACTCCAAACTCGATTCTTTGTGTCATTTTTTTCAAACAAAGCATCACAATCTCGCTTTTAGTTTCTTGGAACTTATTGGGACTCCAAGATATCTAAATGGCAAGCTTTCCTTTGCAAAACCGAGAGAATTGGGAAATTCTTGTCATCTCGTCATCATCTATGGCAAGTCTTATACGAGCGAGATTTGCTTGTATTAGCTTGTAAACCGAAGACTCGAAAGCTGACTTGATGCCTTGAAGTAGTAGATATGCTTCGATTTGGCTTCACCTTTTGAGAAAAGAATTAAATCATCTGCAAAACACGGATGATTCATCTTCATTCTTTGAACAACCCGGTGAAATACTTAAATTCCGCAACTCGCCAATATATGTCAAGATTCTCGGTCAAATAATCCATGCAAAAGACAAAAAGCAAAGGGGACATTGGATCCCCTTGCCTTAGTCCCATTTTTACAAAGCAAAAAACCTTCAGGACTTCCATTGATGAGAAGAGTAAACTTTGGAGTAGTAATACATTCCATGATGCATTGAATGAAATGCTCAGGGGAAATTCAAAGCCATTAATAACTCTTTGACAAAATCCCACTCAATAGAATCATAGGCTTTCCTAAGATCTACCTTCAGCAAAAGCCCTTTAACTTGATTCCTTCTGTTACCAAATCGCTTCACCAAATCTTGACAGAGTAGAATGTTGCTAATAATACTGCGGCCATTAATGAAAGCCCTCTGATTAGGAGAGACTACCTCAGGGAGAACTCTGCTTAGCTGTGAGCAAATCAATTTTGTAATTATTTTATACAAAACAGAACAACAGGCTATTGGTCTAAAATCTCCTACTGAAGCAGGGCTCTTGATTTTAGGGATTAAAGTGATGGCAGTCACATTAATCTCTTTTAATAGCTTTCCATGTACGAAAAAAATCTCTCACAAAGATCTACAATATCTTGGCCTATATGCTCCCAACTCTTCTTGAAAAAACAACTGGAATAACCATCAATGCCAGGAGATTTGTCATCAGGGATTGAAAATAGAGCTGTCTTGATTTCTGCAGCTGTGAATTCCAGATTGAGTTCATTTTGCTGCTGAGTAGTCAAGACACTCCCTTTTGCTATAATAGCATTCTCAATTTTCCTCACTGCATTACTACTACCCAGCAACGAATGATAGAACTCCAAAAAAGCATCCACTACTTCAGTAGGAGAATTTGCCCAGGTTCCATCTTCCTTCCTTATTGTGTTTATTCTGTTTTGAATACGCTTGAGTTTGATACTCTGATGAAAGGTTTTTGTGTTGTCATCACCTTCATTGAGCCATCTCACTTTTGCTTTTTGGCTTAAGAAACTAGTATAGTTTCTATGGGCCATGTTATAAGCTTCCCTTGCCTCCTTTTCTTGACATCTCAGACTCAAATCTTCTAGATGATTATGCATAGTCTTCTGTGCTTCAATCATATTGTTATATGACAGAACATGTTGTTCTGACACATCACCAAACTGAGACTTATTCAAGATTTTTAACTCTTTCTTCAGGATTTTCAGTTTGCTTACCACCTGGAACATTTTAGTGCCATGAACTTGCTGCTGCCAAACATTATTCACAATAGTAGAGAAAGAATCAGCCAGACACCATATATTGAAAAACCTAAAAGGTTTTTTCTTGGCATTGTCTTGAAATGATCTAATGACCAAAGGGCAATGGTCATACTCTCCTTCTGGAAATATTGTGACTTCAGTAAGGGGCCAATTTGTAATCCAGGCTTCATTTCCCATAACCCTATCAAGTTTACAGAAAACCCTACTCTCATCTTCTTGCTTATTGTTCCAAGTAAAAAATTGCCCACATGATTTAACTTCCATCATTCTGCATCTATCCATACAATTCTTCATATCTGCAATTTCCCTTGCTCTAACAGGATACCCAATTCTGTCTTCTGTACTCATGATTGCATTGAAGTCTCCTAGGATTATCCAAGGCTCCTCAATTATAGCAATTTCCAATAAATCTGATGTGACCAAGTTATGTGTGATTATAGAGTGTTGAGAAGTCCATTTTACTAAGGTTTAAGGTTTAAGAAGGAGAGTTTTACTCATCTATACCTTAGTGTGGAGAAGAGGGAGTTATGATGAATTGGCAATATTAGAGGAGATTTAAGGATATTTTGTGGTTATATGTGTTTATGATCATTTACAGGTGGATTCCCATCCCGGGGTTGCGATCCATTCAACATAAAAAGATCACAAAAGTCATTGGAGTCTAGAGTTATAATGTTATATGGTGGAGGCATCCAATCATCTTGTGGCTCTACATCATTGTTTGCCCACCATGGGCGTTGAAGAGCCCGCCTTGGGCGTTAGTGGAGAAGATCTTATCCTGGGCAGCAGCGAGTGCCCGAGCTGGGCACCACACTCCCACGGCCCGCGCATTTCGAGCCACACAGGATCATGTCAGCGTCGCATGCCCGACTCGCGCGCAAGATATGCCCGAGTCGCGCTTATCGAGTGAAGGCTGAAGCTTGGCAGCAAGACATGCCCGAGCCGCGCACCAGAATCGCGCGACTCGCGCACATCGAGCGAGAAGTATTGTTAGGCAGCAGCTTAAGCCCGAGTCGCGCGCAAGACATGCCCGACTCGCGCACTTCGACGCGGCTGCGATTCTTCGGAAATTTTTAGCTTTCCTTAGGTTTTATTAATGAAAAGAAAACGTTTTGTTGGATATCTGGTAATTTCTGAACAAAATTAGAGAGGAGAGAGAAGAAACCTAATCCCTTTTTCTCCCTTTTTGAGTTTCTAATCATGAGTTTGAAGATTTGCTTGATGGATGCTATGTCGATTGTAGCCTAAATCTAGTCTTGAGAACGGTTAATCAAGCTTCGGTCTACTATTGTGAGGTTTCTCTTTGTTAACTTGTTCTTAATTATAATTGTGATTTCTTGATTTAAATCTATGATTGTGGTATGTATTGCTAGGAGTACTACTAGTTTATACATTCGATTTATCATTTGCTAGGATTTAGAATTGATGCTGATTCATCTGTTCTTCTTTCATGAGTAGCAATCTAGGGTTTGATTAATGAATCTGATTATTCTTGATTGATCACTAGAGAAATCACAAGTTCCAATTTGAATATGTTGTGCTAGCAATTTGTTAATTGGCTCTTTGTTTCCTAGTTCGTTGATGTTCTTTTGATTTGAATTTAATCTCTGATTAGATTAGATTAATCATTAGTTCAAGTTGTATGATCATCTGATTGTGATTGTTTAACGGTACTTTTGAGGGAAAGGAATTGGATTTCCAACTTTGAGTAATTAAGAGTAAAGTTACATGTTTGAGAAACCAATGATCAATAGTATGAATCGAAGTGGCCATTAACCGAACTCAAGATTCTTCTATTCTTGATTACATCACTTCTTTATTATACCTTAGTTCTTCGTATTTAGTTATTCATTTATTTAATCACAAAACTACGCAAAACCCCCATTTGATCTATTATAAGCACGAGTTAGTCCCCAAGTCTCTGTGGATTCGACCCTACTTGCCACTTACATTTATTTGTATTGGAAAGAAGGAAAATAAACTTTTATCTTTGGTAGCGCGTACGACCGCGTCCCACCAAATTTTGGCGCCATTGCCGGGGACTTGGCAATTACTAAAACGTGTTTATTGTAGATTGTGTTTTTGGAATTTCACTTTTTGATTAGTATATGGTTGGCACCCGTGCCACTAACCAAGATTGTGTGGATTACGATCCCGAGTTAGAATTAAATCTTTTCAGGTTGCGAAGGGAATTAAGAAGAAATTTTCAAGAACTTCCATTTGCATTGAATTTGGAAGAAGAAATGCCACCTAGGGTGGAGACTCGTACTCTGAGGGAGCTCACCGCTCCTAATCTTGATCAGCAACCGCTATGTATCACTTTCCCAACACTGGAGGAAGGTACTACATTTGAGCTCAAGTCAGGGCTCATTCATCTGTCACCATCTTTTCATGGCCTCAGTGGTGAAGACCCTAATAAGTTCTTATCTGAGTTTCATGTTGTGTGCTCAAGCATGAAACCGAGTAATGCCACGGAAGAGCAAGTTAAGATGAGGGCATTTCCTTTTTCTCTTAAGGATACGGCCAAAGATTGGCTATATTATCTTCCACCGGGGTGTATCTCCAGTTGGTCTGAAATGAAGAAACGGTTCCTTGATAAATATTTTCCCGCTTCAAAGTCATCCACACTCAAGAAAGAGATCAGTAACATAGAGCAGAGATATGATGAACCTTTGTATGAATATTGGGAGCGTTTTAAGAGGTTATGTGCAAGCTGTCCATATCATGGATATAGTGAGGAAGATTTGATCTTGTACTTTTATAATGGGCTTTTTGATGATGATGTGCGGATGATTAATGCAGCTAGTGGTGGATCGATCATAAATAAGACTCCAGCAAACGCTAGAGCTTTGATAGAGGAGCTTTCTGAAGGCTCCAGACATTTTAGTAGGCGATCCACCCACAAGAAGGTGAATGTGAGTAGCTCAAACACGCAAAATCCCGAACTTGAAGAACAGGTTCAAGCTCTTACCTCACTAGTAAGAGAGCTCATTGTTAAGGGACACCCACAACAAGTTAAGGCGTGTGGGATATGTGCTTCCGATCACCCCACTGATTATTGCCCACAACTTCAAGAGGGATCAAGTGAGGAAGTCAAAGCTCTTGGTTTTCAAGGCTCAGGGAATCAAAGGAGATATGATCCTTATTCCAACACATACAATCCTGGTTGGAGAGATAATCCGAGGTTGAGGTATGGTAATGAGCAAGGTAACCAACAACCCAATCATCAACCGCAACAACAGTTCATGAGACCTCAAGCTCCAGTTCAGGGTCATCATCAGGGTCAGAATTCAGATATGAGGCAAAGTTCTACAATGTCTACTGAAGATATGATCAATGCATTAACCAAGAATGTGACCACCATGCAAGGGAATATGGTACAGTTTCAAGAGGAAACCCGCTCTAGTATAAGGAATTTGGAAACACGGATGAGTCGGGGTTTCGAGTGCAAGGTGAGCGTGCTAGAGGCTCGTGAATTGGGAAAGTTACCCTCCCAAACAGAAGTAAACCCAAAGAAGAATGTGAGTTCTATCATGATAAGGGGTGATACACAGCTGACACAGGGAGAGAGCATGGTTGCAAGAAAGAAGAAAGTTACTTTACTTCCAAAGCATCGACCTCCCCCACCTTTTCCAGAAGCTTTGCGGGCCGATATAAGGTATGAACGCAACAAAGGTATATACGAGCCCATATGCGAAAGTGAGGTAAGTTCTCCTATTTTAACAAAAGTAGAGAAAACTAGTGAGCATGTTTCTGCTATTTCTCATAATGCACTTCCTCCCAAACATGATGACCCAGGCATGTTTACCATCCCTTGCACGATTAATGACATTGGTATTCCTAAAGCTATGTTAGACTTAGGTGCTTCAATTAATGTGATTCCATTTTCACTATATGAGTCTTTAGCACTTGGTCCTTTGCATGCAACAAACGTCATAGTGCAATTAGCTGACAGATCCCACTCTTATCCCAAGGGTAAAGTCGAGGATGTTTTAGTTCATGTTGGTAAACTTCAGTTTCCTACTGACTTTTATGTACTGGACATGGAGTCTGATTGTCATATTTCTCCTGTTCTTTTAGGGAGATCGTTTTTGAAAACATCCAGTACAAAAATTGATGTTGGTGCTGGGACATTAACTGTGGAGTTTGGGGGACATTTAGAAGCATTTGGTATTCATGAGTCTAAGAATTCCCTAGCGACTGAACATCCCTCATGCTTTGTGGGTACTATTCGATCCATAGTGTGTGATACATATGATACCGATGAGGGACATGAGTCATTGGATGTAGTGAGGTTGCAAAAACATGAGAGACCACCTGATTTCTGCATAATTTTACACCGTTATCACTAACGCTAGCCGTGCGGGAAAATGTCTCATCAAGCTTACAGTACAAGTGTTGGAACAAGGAGTTGAACCACCCCTGACCGATTTTGGGAGGTATAAGGTCGAGCTAACGACTCTAAACTAGCGCTACTCGGGAGGCAACCCGAGCCCCTTTTTCTTTTCTTCTTTCTTTTTCTTTTCTATTTTTCTTCCTTTTCTTTTTATTCTTACTCTTAAACCTCACCATTTTTATACTCCACCACAACAAATTATCATTCACCCACCATTCCCCCTCTTGTTTCCCGAGCTATAATTCAAAACACTTTTAGTCAATCATAATCCAACTTAAGCCAAAATACATCAAACGACCTTTGAGAGGTGTCCATTTGAGAGATGTTGGTGGAATTGGAGGGTCGAGATTGATGACGGAGTGCATGAGCAATGCTTACGAGCAATGATGCGCATTTGCATACTGGATTTGGTTATACTGTAAGGTGCAAATTTCTGAAATTATCTTCTCCTCATGAATTTAATTTTGGATTAGTCATTTACTTGGGTGTTATAGGGAGTCGGGTTGTGAGATGGTGTGTGTGTTTGTCGTCCATGTGTTCTCTTATGTTGTTGGGGTGTGAAGTGTTTTAGATTGGTATTGTTGAAGAAGTGAGAACTTTAGTGAGAGTCGGTTTTTGATTATTCCCTTTTCGTTCCTTGTGTTTTTCATGTACTTGCTCTCACATTGAGGACAATGTCTTGATTAAGTAGGGGGGAGGGATAGCTTTCTTTCTTGTATATAGTTTGTTTTATTTTTGCTAAAAAAAAAAAACAAAAAGAAAAAAATATGAAAGCCCGCTGAGTTGAAAACCCGCAAGGGCGGGCGACTCAGGCAAAAATGGGGGCCCGGATAGGTTGAAAACCCGAAAGGGCAATCTATGCAAAAAAAGTGGCTAATTGGAGCGGGTGAGATGGTGAGCTCATAAATGAAAAAAAAATGTGTGAAGCTAGGATGAAAACCCGAAAGGGCTCCTAGGCAAAATGAGAGATAAAAGAGAGAAAATTTGAAATCATTTGCCGGAGTTGGTGTCATAAGGAGGATTGGTGATATAAGGAGTGCTTTGGGTAGGTTTTTCATCTCGATGTTCGGAGTTAGAGGCGAATAGGTTAGAGCTCGCTCATCATTGGAGGAATAAGGAGTTTGGTGTTGTGATTGTGTTTAGATGGTCCAAGTTCGAGTCCTTTGAGATTTGTCAGGACTCGAATTTGCTTTTGTCATTTCATGACATGAGGATGGTTGTGGTGTTGTGCAGATCGGAATGGCTTTGAATCCTCTGAGATCTTTCGGGGTTCAAAGTCATGTGTTTTTATTATCTTGGTGTTGAGTATAGTATGAGAATGCTATTTATATTATTTCAGGAGAGCTTTTAGTTCAAGTGTGGGGGTGACTCTTACCCTTAGGCTTGGCTCTGAGCGAATCAGGAGAAATAGCAAACTTTTATCATACACTAGGATGGAGAGATAAGGGGAGTAGTGAAAGGTGAGCAATGGCTTGGAAGGGGTGCCTCATTGACCTTTATTTTGAGTTTACTCGAGGTCGAGTAAAGTTCAAGTGTGGGGGTATTTGATGTGACCAAGTTATGTGCGATTATAGAGTGTTGAGAAGTCCATTTTACTAAGGTTTAAGGTTTAAGAAGGAGAGTTTTACTCATCTATACCTTAGTATGGAGAAGAGGGAGTTATGATGAATTGGCAATATTAGAGGAGATTTAAGGATATTTTGTGGTTATATGTGTTTATGATCATTTACAGGTGGATTCCCATCCCGGGGTTGCGATCCATTCAACATAAAAAGATCACAAAAGTCATTGGAGTCTAGAGTTATAATGTTATATGGTGGAGGCATCCAATCATCTTGTGGCTCTACATCATTGTTTGCCCACCATGGGCGTTGAAGAGCCCGCCTTGGGCGTTAGTGGAGAAGATCTTATCCGGGGGCAGCCGAGTGCCCGAGCCGGGCACCACACTCCCACGGCCCGCGCATTTCGAGCCACACAGGATCATGTCAGCGTCGCATGCCCGACTCGCGCGCAAGATATGCCCGAGTCGCGCTTATCGAGTGAAGGCTGAAGCTTGGCAGCAAGACATGCCCGAGCCGCGCACCAGAATCGCGCGACTCGCGCACATCGAGCGAGAAGTATTGTTAGGCAGCAGCTTAAGCCCGAGTCGCGCGCAAGACATGCCCGACTCGCGCACTTCGACGCGGCTGCGATTCTTCGGAAATTTTTAGCTTTCCTTAGGTTTTATTAATGAAAAGAAAACGTTTTGTTGGATATCTGGTAATTTCTGAACAAAATTAGAGAGGAGAGAGAAGAAACCTAATCCCTTTTTCTCCCTTTTTGAGTTTCTAATCATGAGTTTGAAGATTTGCTTGATGGATGCTATGTCGATTGTAGCCTAAATCTAGTCTTGAGAACGGTTAATCAAGCTTCGGTCTACTATTGTGAGGTTTCTCTTTGTTAACTTGTTCTTAATTATAATTGTGATTTCTTGATTTAAATCTATGATTGTGGTATGTATTGCTAGGAGTACTACTAGTTTATACATTCGATTTATCATTTGCTAGGATTTAGAATTGATGCTGATTCATCTGTTCTTCTTTCATGAGTAGCAATCTAGGGTTTGATTAATGAATCTGATTATTCTTGATTGATCACTAGAGAAATCACAAGTTCCAATTTGAATATGTTGTGCTAGCAATTTGTTAATTGGCTCTTTGTTTCCTAGTTCGTTGATGTTCTTTTGATTTGAATTTAATCTCTGATTAGATTAGATTAATCATTAGTTCAAGTTGTATGATCATCTGATTGTGATTGTTTAACGGTACTTTTGAGGGAAAGGAATTGGATTTCCAACTTTGAGTAATTAAGAGTAAAGTTACATGTTTGAGAAACCAATGATCAATAGTATGAATCGAAGTGGCCATTAACCGAACTCAAGATTCTTCTATTCTTGATTACATCACTTCTTTATTATACCTTAGTTCTTCGTATTTAGTTATTCATTTATTTAATCACAAAACTACGCAAAACCCCCATTTGATCTATTATAAGCACGAGTTAGTCCCCAAGTCTCTGTGGATTCGACCCTACTTGCCACTTACATTTATTTGTATTGGAAAGAAGGAAAATAAACTTTTATCTTTGGTAGCGCGTACGACCGCGTCCCACCAAAATCCTTCCATAAAATTTCTCTACTCTGTCTATCATTCATTCCATACACAAAAGTACACAAAAACTTTTTGCCACCATTAATGACTTGAATCTCAGCATGAATCATTTGGCTGGTACAGAGCAGGATGTTCACATGAACTGCTGTTGGATACCAGCCTAGAATTATTCTCCCATTGCCATGCCACACGTTATTTGTGGCGATACACCATCCAGGACAAACATTTAGATAAAAATCTCCCAGTGCAGGAGCTTTTATCTTTGTTTCTAGAAGGCTAAACAATCTGATATTGTGAGTCACAATGAAGTTTCTCACCTCTAATTGTTTTTTCCGATTGTTTAGCCCTCTCACGTTCCAGCAAAGGATGTTATCCATTCATGGTCGGGGGCTCTCCTGTAATACCCCGAACTTTCATCTCGTTTTATTAACTATTAATTATGCTTATTAGCTTAATTGCGTCCTAATTTTTTTTGAAATAATTATGGTTAAATTATTTTCTAAAATAAATATATTTTGGGTTTTATGTATAGTAATTGAGTAGTATTTGGCTAAATGAGAAATAAAATTAGTGTATTCTTCGAGCACCTTTGTCGGTTTATTTTGGGTGAAATAAGACCCTCAAATTCCCTTTCTCTCACATTACATTTCTATCTCTTATCAAAAAGGAAACCCATCACTTCTCTCTCTCCCGGTGAAACCCCAAAACCCCAACCCAGTTTTCTCTCTCTTCCCTCGTTCCTTCTCGTCGGAGCCCGAACCTCGCCGGAGCTCAACTGCAGCTCGCGTTTTCTCTCTCTCCCTTTCATGCGCTGTTGTCACTTTGTGTGCTGTTGTTGTTCCGCCGTGTTGCTGTTGTGTTGTCGTTGTTGGGCCGTCGTGGTTGTCGCCGCCACCGCCAGACCTGTCGGTGCTCCTTCGCCTGCCGATCGTCGTTGTCATCGCCTCACCGGAGCTCGGCTCCCCTCTCGTGCCTTGCTTCGTCCCTGCTCAAGTAGAGCAGAGGTATAACCACAACCCTTTGTTTTAAAATTCTGATTTCAAGTTTATAAATCAAGCCCAATTAAATAATACCTTTGATGATGTGATTAAGTTGAGCCTAAAACTGATTTTGCTTAATTGATTCAGTTAGCAAATTGTTGGGATAAGGTTGTAATGGCTAAACTGAGTTAGTTTATCATTTGGGGTTCCAATAATAGATTAGAGAATTTAAAAATGGAATCTTGGTGATGAATGATGATGTAGTTTTAGTTTATGATGGATCATGGAGAAGAAACTATGGGATTCTAGTTAATCAGATGAGTTGAATTATGCTAAGTGTCTTGAGTTAGTGAATAGTAGTTTTTATGAAGAGTAATTAGTTTATTAGCTTAGTATGGGCTGCTATTAATTACTGTTATCATTGTGAGGTGCATCAGTTGCTGAAATTAGTATTTGGATTTGGAAGCAATCCATGAAGCTTAGTGGTTTTCAATTATCGGATTTGAAGATTAAGGAATTGGATTTCGTACAAGGTAACCTTTATGTCCAGCATCTATGCTTGCCCGTATATGTTGTGTGTAACCTTTCATGTCTAGCAAATACGTGTATGCCCGTATATGTATGTGTAATGTTCATGTCCAGCATCTATTCGTGCCCGTATGTGTTATGTGTAACCTTTCATGTTTAGCAATTATGCATGCTCGTATATGTTATGTGCAATGATATGCTCGATTCTATGGATGTGACTTTGTGATGATATGACAATGTGATGCTATGAATCGATGAATGCTCATGAATGTTATTAATAGTCATGTTTATGAAGTATGGTTATATGAATTATGGATCTATTATGATTTATGGGTGTTGTTCGGAAATATAAATATATGCAAGTTTGTTAAAGTGGATGGTTCTGCTGGCTTGGCATTATGAACTGAACTGGCAAATGGGCAAGTTATAGGTGGAGGAATTATGTTACGATGTACGATACGGACCAAAAGGGTCATATGATGATGATATGTTAATGTTACGAATTACGAAAGTTATGATATGTCCAAAACCTGTACTTGCCAATGAACTACGCTCACGTAAATGGTCCTTGTCAGCAGGCTATCCAATGATAATGTTTTCTGATAGTATTTCCGAACAAGTACCAATATGATGTGACATATGCCTGTGCATGAAAATGTTTACGAACTAAAACCCTTTTTACGGGCTGGAGTGAAGTTACTGAGTTTTCAACTCATTTTAGGTTATTTTCTGTGTTTTCTCTCTTTTCTATTTTATGAAATTATTCAGGTATTCTGAAGATTGGCGCAGGATCGGTTATGTCAGTAATGCTCCGGAAAGATTAAGTTGAAGCGACTCTGTATATTTGGGATATTTAGAATACTCTGTATTTATGGGTAATAATTATAGCTTAAAGACGATCATTTGTATGTTTAATAAGCCATTTTAGGCGAATATTTATTAGTGGGCCATAACCCACAAGTTTAAGTTGTACTTCCGCTGACGAATAAGGTTATGTATTTCCAGGGTGTTACATCTCCCCCCTCACCATGTACTGCCCTTTCTCGCTCTTGTTCTTGTACCTCCTTCACCCTTCCCTCCTCTTCATTGCTCAACACAGCAAAAGTGTTGTCAACACTAACTGGTTTCACCATATTTGTAGCTCTTAAGACATGTCCTGTAACCTTCTGAAAACCATCAGCATCCTTCTGAACAATTCTTTTCTTTGGAACCCACATTTTCTCCCTTGGTTTCTGCTTCTTCTGTACACATTCTGTAGCAAAATGTCCAATACTAGAGCATTTTTCACATCTGATGGGTCTCCACTCATAATGTACTGCTTGTGTCATCATCATCCCCTTTTCATTTTCAAACACAATTTCATCCGGGAATTCCTGATTCATTCTTGCTTCTATCATGATTCTAGCAAACTGTAACCTATCCCTATTAATGGTGGCTTGGTCCAGTTTTATAGGGTTACCTATACCAGCAATTAGCTTAAACAGACATTTCTCCCCCCAATATTTCAAGTCTAATGTTGGTAATTGAACCCACATCGGTACAGTTTTGAGGTCCTCTTTCTGAAAATTCATCTCTGAGTGTCATTGTTTAACAATAAGAGGTTTCTTGTCAAAGAATTGAAACCCAGAATTCAATACCACGTCTCTTTGTTCTATATTGTGGAATCTTACAAGAAAAACCCCCTTATTAACAGCCACAATTTTCTCAATACCCTTTTTCGCCCAAATTCTTCTAAGAAATCCCTCCATAATAGGAAATGGTGGATTTGCACCCACAACATAGCATACTACAGCAGATTCCCAATATTCAATTTCCTCTCTAACATCTTCAAATTCAATTTTAATTGCAGATTGTTCAATAGCAATACGCGGATCATCTGATTGAACTTTTTCGAATTCAGTTAACAGAGTTCGAGCTTGAGGTTTACCTCCATTAATGGCATCCAATCAACTTTGTGTCTTCTTCATGATCGTTAGCCATTCAGACAACGTTGCCTTCTCCTTTGATTGACTTTTTAACTCTCGCAACGAACTTTCAGGCGATAATGGCACCTCAAGTTCGGGGGTTTGAATCGTCAATGTTTCAATTCTGTGCAAGTCAGCCACTGATTTGTGCTTGTGTCCTGTGATTGGGCTTACAGGACCCTTCTTCTTCTCTTTATTACTGTTCTTGCCTCCATCTTTCTTCGCTTTTGCCTTCGATCTTCTTGCCATGGCGAACGGTGTAGGATAAGATGAAGGTCTTATCGTGCACCGCGAGAGAATTTTTATTTTTTATTCCTTTTCATTTATCCTCCCACCTCACAACCTTGTTTTGTGGCAGCCCCATCACCACCTCATCACCAACCCCACCCCCACCTCCACCCTTGAAATAAACTGGCCCCGACCCCCCACCACCCATGGCCACCTGAACTGAACTCCATCCCCACCCCTAAATAAAACTGGGCTCAACCCTCCACCACCCACTGCCACCTGAACCGAACCCCACCCCACCCCTAAACAATCTGTGCTCTCTCTCTCTGCCCCCTCCTTCTCCTCACCTTAATCTGGTCTCACGCTCTCTCTCCCTCCTCCTTCTCCTCACCTCCATCTCACGCTCTCTCTCCCACCTGAACCTCGCATCGCCTCAAGTTGTTGGTGCTGCTGTCGTCTGCCAGTGGTGCCGCCGCCTCGACGCGCTCCCGTCGGCGCAGATTGATCTGAGGTTGGTGGTGGTGGTTTTGAGTTGATTTTGTGGGTCGGATTGTGAGAACGGGAGGGACTGGGAGGGAGGGTGGGGCTTCATCGGCGCAAAAGGGAAGTGGGGCTGGCGAGGCAAGGGGAGTGGGTTGGGTTCGTTAAGGAGGGAATCGGGGAAGAGGGGGATGGTCTGGCAGGGGGATGGGGGCAGGGGAGGGAAGCGGAATTTTTTTTTTTCATAAATTCCTTTATTTTTAAAAAATTAAAAAAAAAAAACAATCACAAGGTTAATGAGGGATAGGGCAAGTCACCTTTTAAAACAAGTTATCAATTTCACAAACTGGTAAAAGGCTCATTTTGAGAAGATGGGGCATAAAGGTAGGATTATTCTGAAATTAAGTTAATGAGGGATTATTATGAGAAGACCGCCAAAAGGTGGGATTATTCTTTTCCATTTTTCCTAATTCTTATTGGCTTTGTATGAAAAAATTATCGCTCCCTTTATTTCATAAATAAGTCACATTTTAAGGTCTCTTTTGAAAAGATTTGAGTTAAATTATTATATCTTATTTAATAATATTACCACGTAGTCTTTCATTAAATGAAAAAAGCGTTTATTATGGGTTTCTCTTTCTTCTCTTTTCCCACTAAAGTTTGTTAATGTCATATTTTAGTTTCAGCTGCATGGACTGATGGAAGAAAATAAGAAATACATTTCCAAGTCCCATGTATATTGCCATAAATAAAGCTCAGTAAGTAGATCGTCCTATATAGTATAGACTTAGAATGTGGCATTATCAACATTCGTTATGCTGCTAGGAACTAGTGAGACACCTATAATCATCTACTAACATGATTTAGGCTGTGTAAGGTAAACTTAAATCTAGCAATTTACATTTAAGGAAACAAATTAATTCCACAAAATAATCCCTAATTGAAGCAAATTGAATATTGTCATGAATATTACACATCTGATAAGTGCATATTCTAACATAATTTAGTTGCATATTAGGGTGCATTTTCATGTAGTATTAGAGCATTTACATTGCATTTATGCATATTTAGGTCACTTTTTATAAGCTACGGTGCTTTCACGAGTTGTTTGGTCTTTTGATGTAATCTCAGGTACTTTGGACTCCTTTATAAGGACATGATGATTAAGGCACTTGTATGACCTTCAAAACGACATATCATGTGCCCAAAACGGATTGGAATTGAAGAAGATACAAAGGACTTTGTGTACTTGTGCAAAATATGACACCTTTGCACCATTTTACTCATAACTTTTGACACAAAAATTATAATGAGGTGATTCCAACTGGGTTGGAAACTAGACTTGAAAATCTTTCCAACGATATATTACATGCACCAAACAAAGCTCTGGATCAAAAGTTATAGCTGTTCGAAGTTGAGCTGAAGAATCTGACGATTACAGGACAACACGTCCGTGTCACTTTTGACACGTCCGTGTCACTTTGATTTCTTCGAGGCAGTAGCTTATTTTCGTATAATAGCTTTTATGGTTACAGGTCAACACGTCCGTGTCATTATTGACACGTCCGTGTTGGTCTGCTCCATGACGCGTTTTGTTATGTCGGTTTTATTATTTTAGGAAGTTATAAATACTCTTTTATTTGTTTAATGAAAGGGAGGGAGTTGGATTGTATACACTTTTTAGGGTTTTTAGAGAGAGAAACTTGTAAATCTCCATTGTTCTCCAAGACTCCACCTTTCTTCCATTAATTCAAGTATCTCTTTTCTTCTTCTTCTTTTTATATTATGATGTTTTATTATTCATCTCTATTTTCTTCATTTATTTCAATTATGCTTGAGTAGTTCTTTTATCTATGGTTAAGTTGAACCCTAGTGTGAATTAATTCATGATTATTTCTTTAAACTCCCAAATTAACTGTTTAATTGTTCTTGCTTAATTGATTGTGCATATTTCAATACTAGATTAGGGATAACTAGTATTGTTATGATTCCATTGTCTTGATCACAACGGGAGTTGGATTTTGACAGATTTGTGTAATTCAATTAAGGACATGAAGTTCTCCACGGGAGTAGGTAGCATGGATTGTTAGGAAGTTAGAGTGCCGCGTTTAATGTCTTTAATTTGCATGATTCCACGGGAGTAGGTTTGAGTGCATATTAGGGAAGCCATAGATACTCGGGAGGGGTTTATGGTATTTTATTGTAATATCCCGAACCTTAATTACGTTTTATTAATTTCTAATTATGTTTATTAGCTTAACTGCGTCCTAAATTTTTTCCAAAATGATCATAGTTAAATTATTTTCTAAAATAAATACATTTTGGGTTTTATGTGCAATTAATTGAGTAGTATTTGGCCAAAATGAGAAATACAATTAATCCACTCTCCTAGCACCTATGTCGGTTTAACTTGGATGAAATAAAACCCCCAAATCCTCTCTCTCTGTGTCATTTTCTCTCACCCAAAGAAACCCAAACCCCATTTATTTCTCTCCTTCCCCGTGAGAAAGCCCCAAAACCCCAAATCTTCTCTCTCCTCCTTCCTCCCTCTTCTCTCTCTTTTCTCTCTCCTCCGTTCGGCCGCTCTTTGCCGCTTCGAGGCGGTGCTCGCCGCCACCCCCCGTCGCCGCTGCCGGCCTTGTTCGCCGCGCGGCGACGCGCCTTTGCTTGCTCGTTGTTGTTGATTGCCGCCGCCGCTCGAGTTGTTGTTGTTGTTTTGTCTTTGTTGGCGGTGTTGTGTTCGCCGTTGTTGCTTTGCGGTGTGGTTGTTGACTCGCGTCGGAGTTGTTGTGGTGGTGATGTAGTTGTTGTTCGTCTGTTGTTGTTGGTCTTGCTTGTCCTAGCTCCCTTACTCGCGAATTCTCTCTCCTCCTCCCTTCTCGTCGGCGTCCCGGCTCGCCGGAGGCTGCCGTGGAAGCTTTGCTCGTTCGTGGCCACGTGTTGTGGTGTCCCCCGCCTCGTGTTCTCCCTTCTCTCGGCCGATTGTGCCGCCGCGAGCACGGGTGCTCGACGGACGCCGCTCACGTCGCCACCGGTCTTCGCCGCCGTCGCCATGGTTTTGCGGGCCTTGCCGGGAGTTCGGTGCCCTCCCCCTTATGCTTGATTCTTCCCTGCTCCAAGTGAGCAGAGGTACTGCCCCCTTCTCCTAACTCAACTTTTTCTTGTCTCTACAATTGCATAGTTTGAATGCTCATAATTGTTTAATTCTGAAATTTGAGTTAATTCAGTTACTTGATGATACGAATGATTGTTTGATGTATTCTACTCCTCGTTGTTTGAATTTTGGGATTTAAGTATTGTATTGAAATGCATAAGCTCCCGACTTAACTAAACTTCGGTGATAATTAGAAAGGGTTCAAGTGTAAACTTCAGTTTGAGCAAATGTAAAATAAAATGAGGGTTTGTGTATCATCCTTTGGATTACATATGCTGATGATTAAACCAAATAAGTTGTGAAGTTGGGTAAATTTATGGCTTAATGGTCACTAAAGTATATTAGTTCTTGAATTAATAACGTGAGTTATGGTCCATTGAAATTATTACGATATTCACGAATACTAATAACCTATGCAAATGATATATACGTATCAAAGGTTAATACAAAGTATAACTAAGCTAAGTCGTTTCAGTAAGTTGTCCCTTAATCAATGAGTTTTGATTAGATTCATGAGAGATTCTTATTTAAAAGAAATCGAATTACTCTTATTTAACTGAATTAGATGAGAAATAGTTGTTACTAATGAATAATTAAAGAATTAAAATGCTATGAGTTAATATGAGACAATCTATCTTCCTTGGTTCTAATGTTAATAGAAAGTTGTTATTCTTAAAAGTACTTTAAGTTATGAGACATGCTTATGATTACTTTCCATGATTAATGATATGTTTCGCATATGGATTGCGTGAAATGAAATGTTTTATGATGATTGTGATGATACGATGCTATGAAATGATTATGAATCTGAAGTGATAAATGAACTCAAGTGATGGTTGTATTTATGAAATGAGTTAATGCAACCACTATGAAGGGATTGAGATTATGATGGATGAAATATGTTCACACTGGATTGAACAACGATGATGTAATTGTATACGTGATTTATGTGATGACGTGAATTAAAAGATGTTAATCACGTAAAGTGAAATATCGGAGGGAAATGATGAACAGGTTGCCCTGTATGAGTGGTTCAGCGGCCCCTACAGGTTCTCTGGTTACTATGCTGATTTTCCGTTACTTGTCTTCCTTCTATCTTGTTGTGATCCAAGTAGAAGGGGTGTGCACACTAGGGACTCTGTTATTATGGCCATTATGTTATCCGTAGGTGGTTACAGGGGATTGACCCCGGCCTACAATGTTATCCGTAGGTGGTTACAGGGGATTGACCCCGGCCTACAATGTTGAAGTAAGTGGTTACGGGGATTGACCCTTCCATCTGGCGTTCTCTTTCCTCTCCTTAAATAACTGGATTAATTAAGATTAATTATGTAATTAATCATTGTATATATATCTACATGTGAACGTATGGATTATGTGAATATTGCTATGCTGTTGTGATATGGTTATGAATGATGTGAACATGTATTGATTACGTGAGAATCGTAGACACCAAAGCATGTTTTAAGAATGTTTTATGGGTTAGTACTCAGCGTTGTGCTGATGTGTATGTCAATGTTTTGTTTTGTCACTATTGTGGCCTGTCACTTGGTGGGTGGCAGAGTTACAATAGTTTCAGGTTGAAGTTCTGGAGCATCTGTTCCAAGATAGAAGCAGTTACGTGCTAAGAGTACAACTATGATTGTTTTATGTTTCCTTTGAGGCGAAGACGTTCGACTTTGTAATAGTTAAATAATTAATTGATTTAGTTTCATTCCTAGTTCTGGTTGAGCAATAGTGCTCCTGATTTTCTTTAGCTGGTACTCCGCGAAAGCGTTGAGTTTTGGGATTTGGTATATTTTATTTGTATCAGGTTTTTCAAACATTTTCCCATTTTGGGTTGTCCAATTTACAAAGGAAACTCTGCCGAAATTTTCAGAAAAGATTAATCTATTATTAAAGTATTTCTTTCAAAAAGGGACTAAATGTCCATGTAAGTTAGTGATTAATGTAGCCTTGCATTTATTTCCAAGGAGATAAGTGCGGCGGTAACACGCCCGTTGAGTCGAACCTTCGTGGATTTTCCCACATCTCGAGTTTATTAAATGAAAAAGGGTTCGGCTTGGCGGGGGTGTTACATTTATAGGGTGTACTTTTCCTTGTGAGCATTTAATTGACTAGTTTGGGGTAAGAATTATTATTGTATTAATTCATGCTAGTGGGGATACTTAACTATAGAGTCTTTTATTTATAGATTGATTAGTATAGTTTATTCGACCATCTTCGATATTAATTTCCTTTAGTCTTATCATTATTTAAGGGCTAATCATAGAACAACTTTCTCTCTGTGGGATCGACTCTGACTTACCCTACTACATAGTTAGGAGGATTAGTTAGATTATTTATTTTTGTTAGGTGCGCGACACGCCTATCAAATTTTGGCGCCGTTGCCGGGGAGATAGTTTGTTTTATTTAGTTTTTATTGTTGGTGAGACTATAGTGTATATAATTTTTTTTTCCCTTTCTTTTGTGAATATTTTTTTTTTCTTTTTTGTTTCATGGAGTCATATTATCATTTTGATGGGGATAATTTTTATGATAGGCAACATGATCATAATTCTTGTGGTTCTCATGTTTATTGCTTTGATGCATCATATCAAAATTCTCCCAATTTTTGCATGAGTTCACATGAATTACCACATGTTCCATGAACCCAATATTTTTGCTAGTAATTCTAGAGCAATTTTTTCTTTTCCTCAATATGAGAATGAATTGTTTTGGAAATACTATTATAGACTTGGTGATTTTATTGGTCCTAACCATGGAATTGAAATTTGGGATATGTGCCTAGTGATTTATGAGGGTTTAAATGAAGAAACTAGGGAGGTGTTAGAGTCTATGTCTAATGGACAATTTCTATCTCAATCACCTGATTACTGTTGGGATCTAATTGAGTGGTTGGCTCAGAATAATTATGAGTGGGATATGTCTTTATCTTCTCGACCATCCTTTTCATCCGAGATGCATATTACAACACCTTCTTATTCTTCAAACTGTCACTCTACTTCTCTTGCTATTTCTCCGTGTGATGCGACACCCCTACATGGTTTCAACCCCTCTCCCCAATATGTTTGTGATAATTCTGCTCAAAATTCTCATCCCGAACCATATATTTATGATGATGATGATGATGATGCGGGAGGGATAATAAATGTGAACTATTGGGATGATGATGAGATTAAGAAAAGGATCAATGTGATGGATATTTTGAAGGAGGAAGAACCCTTAGCTGAAAATCCTTCCTTGGAGAAGTCTCTAGATGAGAGTGATGTAATTCATGAGTCTTTGTCGGTTCCACTTACTGTTTTTGAGTCTCATGTTCCTTTCTCTCAAAGACTTGACCTCATTCCTTCTTCTCCTATATTATATCCTCCATCATTCCTTATTTCTCCCTCTTTGTATGACTCCTATGACAATGAAATTAATGTACATTCGGTTTCTTCCCAACATGTTGGATCATGTAAAAAGATTAATAATTTTTGTTTCTCCTTCTTTTGTGGATATAACTTTTTCTTTGATTTTCCTTTTTGCAGGTATTGTAGAGAATTAAAACTAATTTATTTTATCTTTTCTTTTGTATATTATTTGCTTTTTTGTGAGATGCATGCAGATGCATTTGACAAATTACTAAGGGCTTTGATGAGCTATTCCTGGGAGGCAACCCAAGTTTTCTAACCTTCTTTTTTTCTTTTTAATTTTAGATTTAGGAAATTCTAATTTTTTATTTGATTACTAACTTATAAAATTTGTGTAAATTGTGATCCAGGGGTGAGTTCCTATTATTCATTGAGATTAATATCTAGGTATTTGATCTTATGATGCGTGAGGAGGTTCAACTTTGGGTTTCCATCCACTACACATTTGGTATAATCTTTCCTTTCTTCCTCTTCAAGTTTTTGAGAGTCATATCTCTTTTTGCCATTTATTTTGGTTTAACTTGATTGTGTGATTGAGGAAGTTGATCCTGTTATGTGGTTGTGAATGTTTCCATTTCCCTTCCCCTCCCTATAATTATTTGTCACATTGAGGACAATGTGTTATTTAGCTTGGGGGAAGATTTACTTTTTGGGTTATAACTTTGCACATATTATAGTTTAGGTTCATTATATATTTTATTTCTTCTGCATTTTTGCATATTTTGGCTTTGTGGGTATGCCTTCTGAAAACCTTCACGAGACCTTACTCGTCCACTAGGGCAGCCTAGGGGTTTAAAGGGCTTGTTGCACATGCTAAGTGCAATCGTGATTCCTACGAAAGTGAGTTAGGATTTATTGCTTTCTTAGTATTAGGAGCATATTAGTTTAGGTTTTTCAATCATGCATGACATATAATTTAAGAATTTCTTTCATGATTACATGAAATATATGTTTTAATTCATGAGATTGATAATTCATGAGTTTTGGGCATATCTTTGATATTATAATTAAATTTTACAAGATTGAGTTAGACTTCATTGACCGCTTCATGGTACGATTGTTTTGCAACTTGAATGGTTTGTGGTAAGATTGGTTGACATTCCCTAAGAAAGACTTGATTTTACTTGGTAAGCATAAGCCCAGTGAGGATTCTTTCAGCCTTATAGACTGACACATCTACATCATTCTTCTATTTTTGTTGTGTGATTGTTCCTCATGAAGTATGACTCTTGAACTTGACTTGGCACTCTTTGAGATTTATGTGGCATATGCATGTGTTGATATGATTGAGGCGTTCTTTTCATTGTTTTGAGCCTTCAGACATTTTTCTTTTCATATATATTATTCCCTTTAATTAACCCATGTTGAGCTTTTGATATCCCATTCTCTTGATCAACCTACATTACAAGCCTCTAGCCTTTTATGATTTCTCTACCAAAGCCTTGCTAAGTGGAGTAGCATTAAAGTTCATGTTTTGAGCTTGTGTTTGTGGTTTTTCGGTAATTATTGGAAGAAAATATATTGAAAGAAAAAAAAATGCTTGAAATTATAGTGTGAAAGTGCAAAATGAAAAGAATGATTAAGAAGTTGAGAAAGATAATTCTGAAAAAAAAAAAAAAGAAGTGAAAAAAAGATTGAATAAAAGGTGAATGAAATTTCTTGGAGTTGATAAGGATGGGTATTATCTTGATTTATTGGCAATGTGCTGTTGAACTTCTAGTAGAAGTTTTTGTGGCGTTTGCATCTAATGGCCATAGATGTTCAATTGTTATTTTCTCCATTAGTTGGCTTTTAGCACCACATTCCCAAATATATTTCCTACCCTTACCTTAGCCACGCACGCTACAACCCTTTGTAAGTCCTCATGATCTATATGCATGCTTTCGTCATTTCTAAGTGGAGAATGAGATGATAGTCAAGTTTAAAGAAGAATACTTCATTCGAGTCGACTTGGTATATGTTTGAGTGGAAATTTCATAACCTATAAACACATGAAAGAAAGTGTGCTCGACTAAAGTGAGGTTCATCGAGTTTAATTGAGTCTAGCTTGGGGGAAGGTTTGTGGTTTGCCATGGTGAGTCAAGTTGCAATTACATTAATTTATATGAGGTGTGATTTGTGGTCTATCTTAGTCTAATCTTATAATTATAATATATTTTATATGCCCGAATTTCATGTCTTGGAGATTGAATGGTTGAACGTATAAATCCTGTACAAAAGTTCATCTTATTCTTCCCTTGTGAATTGGTTTGGTTTGCTTGAGGACAAGCAAAAGTTTAACTTGGGGGAGTTTGATAAGTGCATATTCTAACATAATTTAGTTGCATATTAGGGTGCATTTTCATGTAGTATTAGAGCATTTACATTGCATTTATGCATATTTAGGTCACTTTTTATAAGCTACGGTGCTTTCACGGGTTGTTTGGTCTTTTGATGTAATCTCAGGTACTTTAGACTCATTTATAAGGACATGATGATTAAGGCACTTGTATGACCTTCAAAACGACATATCATGTGCCCAAAACGGATTGGAATTGAAGAAGATACAAAGGACTTTGTGTACTTGTGCAAAATATGACACCTTTGCACCATTTTACTCATAACTTTTGACACAAAAATGATAATGAGGTGATTTAAACTGGGTTGGAAACTAGACTTGAAAATCTTTCCAACGATATATTACATGCACCAAACAAAGCTCTGGATTAAAAGTTATAGCTGTTCGAAGTTGAGCTGAAGAATCTGACGATTACAGGACAACACGTCCGTGTCACTTTTGACACGTCCGTGTCACTTTTGACACGTCCGTGTCACTTTGATTTCTTCGAGGCAGTAGCTTATTTTCGTATAATAGCTTTTATGGTTACAGGTCAACACGTCCGTGTCATTATTGACACGTCCGTGTTGGTCTGCTCCATGACGCGTTTTGTTATGTCGGTTTTATTATTTTAGGAAGTTATAAATACTCTTTTATTTGTTTAATGAAAGGGAGGGAGTTGGATTGTATACACTTTTTAGGGTTTTTAGAGAGAGAAACTTGTAAATCTCCATTGTTCTCCAAGACTCCACCTTTCTTCCATTAATTCAAGTATCTCTTTTCTTCTTCTTCTTTTTATATTATGATGTTTTATTATTCATCTCTATTTTCTTCATTTATTTCAATTATGCTTGAGTAGTTCTTTTATCTATGGTTAAGTTGAACCCTAGTGTGAATTAATTCATGATTATTTCTTTAAACTCCCAAATTAACTGTTTAATTGTTCTTGCTTAATTGATTGTGCATATTTCAATACTAGATTAGGAATAACTAGTATTGTTATGATTCCATTGTCTTGATCACAACGGGAGTTGGATTTTGACGGATTTGTGTAATTCAATTAAGGACATGAAGTTCTCCACGGGAGTAGGTAGAATGGATTGTTAGGAAGTTAGAGTGCCGCGTTTAATGTCTTTAATTTGCATGAGTCCACGGGAGTAGGTTTGAGTGCATATTAGGGAAGTCATAGATACTCGGGAGGGGTTTATGGTATTTTATAGGGTGTACTTTTCCTTGTGAGCATTTAATTGACTAGTTTGGGGTAAGAATTATTATTGTATTAATTCATGCTAGTGGGGATACTTAACTATAGAGTCTTTTATTTATAGATTGATTAGTATAATTTATTCGACCATCTTCGATATTAATTTCCTTTAGTCTTATCATTATTTAAGGGCTAATCATAGAACAACTTTCTCTCTGTGGGATCGACTCTGACTTACCCTACTACATAGTTAGGAGGATTAGTTAGATTATTTATTTTTGTTAGGTGCGCGACACGCCTATCAACATCTTTAAATCTCAATATTTGTTTTACTGCATCTCCCTCCTCTCAAACCCTCAATACCAAATTCCTTCAATTTCATGATCGAATTTTAGCTCATTTTCTGTAATTCATCCAAATGAACAACAATTCGATCAATTGGAGTGAGAAATAGAGAGGAGAGAGAAAAACTCCTGCACAACAATAATTCGAACAGACAAACCCAGATGAAAAAAACACGGGTACATCAACACAGCAACATCAGCAATTGGGGAACCAACCAACATAGAGGAAGATAGCAGCGATGAATTCGAAGTCAAAAAATTTTGAGATTGATTTTTTTGCGGAATTATCTGCTGAGGATATTAAGCTTTTTGTTTATTGTTTTCTTTGACCTTTCCTTTTTCATTTTTTTTGGTGATGTGAAGTTGTAATTTATGAACGAGTTTAGTTTTGAATTAAAGGAGTGAAAGCATACATGTATCTCTGTTTCTAATTGTTGCATGTAAATCAGATCATGCAAAATTTGTGTACTACATGGTCTACATCTCGCTCAACATCTTTAGCGAGATATAAAACACAAATATTTATGGATATGACAAATGTTAGTAATTGTTATTTTCACAAAATACATGTAAAATTCCTCATTTCAGATGAAAGAGAAGGAACTGGAGGAGAGTTAGATCAGGTGATGAAGGAGATAATGATGAATTGGTAGAGGTGAGAAAAAGAGAGGGAGGATGAAAGACATTAGAATATCCTAGAAGTGAGGTGGAGCTAAGCTACGTTAAAAAATGAGTTTGTTGTTTTTTTTTTTAAGGAATGTTTCTCATGTTATAACTCCAACTTTTTTTTTTTACAGGAACTACTACTTAATTATATTACTAACTTTTCAAAAAAAAAATATAATACTAGGCTAGAGTAACTTAAAAAGTGTCTTAAATTCAGATTGTTTAACAACAACTAATAATAAACAATGTTAACAAAAAAATTACAGCTTTTCATATAAGCTAATAAGGAAGGCAAAGTCAACAACTTTTTATAAAAAGCTTTTTTTTTATAATAATGTAGCTTTATTTTGAACTTGAAACTGGATGGGTCATAAAGAAAATTATGAAATCCCAATGGATCAATTAGATAATACAAGCTAAGAAGGATAGGCCACCATTTGTGCATGTCTATTGATAATTACCTCTGAAAATCTTGAATCAATAATTCATAAACCAATTACAATTGAAGTAATAAAAAGATACCTGAACTTACAATAGTCATAATGTATTACCTTCAAATTAACAATTGGAGATGCAAATAAGACTTGATCGTGTTGGAAGAAGCACGAGAAAGATCAAAGTATGGCTATAGTTTAGTGCATGTAGATTGTTGCTTCATATTCGATGGAAAGTTGGGTTGGTAATTTGACAAGAACAACAAATCTAGAGAGAAAACGATTTTGTTTGGGGATTTTATTTGGCAAATTGATTTTTGGTTTTCACAATATGTAATTCGAATCTATTGAAGATAAATTCCAATATTAATTTTAAAATTTCAATTTGATGGCATGATTTGTTGAAACATTTGGGTAGGACCGGAGGAGCAATTGTGGGTGGTTTGTTGTGGAAGCTAAATTGTTGAGAATGGAGTGTGAAGGGTGAGTAAGTAGTATATCGTAGGAGGAGGAAATATAATGGGGTGTGTTAGAAGAGGAAAAAGGATGGGTATTATTTTAGAGAGATAAAACAATATGATAAATGGTTTTAGAAACTTAAATAAAAGAACAACATAAATAGTACCCTACACAATATGGCCCTGTTTTGCTCAACATTTTTTTAGTCCTTATTAGAAAAGTAAGTTTCATTAAATTCTAATAAGTTCATATAAAGTCTTATAAGAATTAATAAGTTTAGATAAATTAAGATAAGTTTAGACAAATTTAGTTTATTAAAAATAAGGTTTAACATACTCACAAAAAAAATGTCTAATATATTTAGATAAGTTCTAATAAGTTTATTTAAAGTCTGATAATGATTAATATGTTCAGATAAGTTGTACAGTTATGTTAAGATAAGTTAGATATTAGTAACACTAATATTAGGATTTAAATTATACCCATATAAAAATTTTCAATTAAGTCGAATTGAGTCGCAATTGTTAACTCCTCGCTAATTAACATAAGCTCATTAATAATTTAGAAAATTAAAATGAAAAAATAAAATTAAAGAAAATGGTAGCTTTTGATTTATTTATGATTATTATTCGTGAACAAGTATTTAGGCTTTGCGGCGGTGTTGAGGACTATAATTTTATGGGAAAATAGAAAAAAATATTTGAGAATTATAGGTAGGAAAATGACAAAAAAGAGAGTAAAATATTGGTACTTTTTTGTAGATCATAGTTATCAAATAAAGAATTATAGCAAGTAAAAAGATACTTTCATTTATGAAAAATGTAGAAGTAAAAAAGACGAAGGGAATATATATGATTTTTAATAGATATGTTTTTGTGTATTGTCGACTACCTAATTAAAAAAACAAAAGACAGGTCTTTTTTTTTCATTTTTCCCTCTTATTTTCATTTCCTTGCAATTTTCCAAAACAACCAATAATTGAAGCCATGTTACTGATCATGTCTCTCTTCCCCATCATATAACAAGCCTTTCCTTGCAGACTTAAGAACGAAAAAAATAAAAACAAATTTTGCCATTGCAAATTTGTAGTGGAAGTCAAGAAAACTCGAGATAAAATACAGGATATGATGAAAAAACTATGAATTTGATGGTGTTGGATAGTTTTGTTCATGGTTCAAATATTTTTGTTCTTAATTATCTTTTTAGGGGGCAATATTCGTGTGACTAAAAAACATGTAATAGTGTAGTTGTCAATGCAACAACTACAATTTACTATGCTAATAATAAGTGCGACGTTATTATTTTTCTTCATTTGTGCATGGTTCATTTCATTTTGTGTTTTTTTTTTCATAGAGTTTGTTTATGCCAAAAATCGCCTAAGTGACAATTTTCGGTTGGGACATCGATAACTAGACTACAACGAGAAAATAGAGGGAAGAAAATAAAAGGAGAAGAGACACAAAAGATGGTGACGCGGAAAACCCATGGAAAAGGGTAAAAACCGCGGGTGGCTATGAGTCCACCAATCCACTATAATATGGGCATAAAGCCGTTAATTACAAGTACATTGCACATTTGATAATGAATAAGATAAAAGCATAATGTAGGTAAATATAAATACTACCAAGGGAAGAGAATGAAAGATAATTGCCTAAGTAGATGCGCAATGATGTCGTGGTATTGCCGGAATGATGTAGGGAATATGGCGGTAGGATAGAATATACATGTGGAGGTGGATGGAGTATATTTGACATAACACTGGAGATTCAGGAGAATTAGTGGGTATATGTGTAGTAGGTTCTGATGGTGGTTGAATATATATGGTACTATGGTAGATGACTAGTTAGAGTCAACGAGAGATTATGAGGATATTATGTGGCAATGTGTTTCATAGGTTAGGTGAATGTATGGAGTATGATAAAGGAAAATATAATGTTGCATTTGGTGGGAATGTTTTCGTGGAGTTCTCCCCCAAACTCAAGGATATTTATAGAGGTAGCTAGTAGGTAGTTACTATCTTCTTGCTAGTGGCACACCTTATGCTCCTTGTTTTTCTCCAACTACTCCCTTGATATTCTCAACCTCTTTTACCTTGCTTATCAGGTATTCTATTTCACATGTGCCCATTTACTTTGCTAAGTAAGTGGAGATAATTATTCCTCAACATAACAAACTACCTTGCATTGACCACATCACCTTTGACTACGTAAAACGAGCCATAATAATTATGTCGCTTGTCGGCGTCGGCCGTCGGCGTCATATAAAATACGGTCATAACAGAGTTCCAAGTATATTAATTAGTATTCTAAAATTTACAAATATAATTTTGACCATTGTGATTTGACCATAGTGATTTGGCCATCGTTAAAAAATCAAATTATTATTTATATCCATCGGGATGAAGAGAATACATATGCAGTGGTAAAAAAAATTATGGTTTAAATTATGATTTTCTTCTTCAGTGTAGTTAAGTTAGTAATATTAAAGCAAGAAAAAATCGTCCTACGTGGCGATCAGCTGTGAAAAAAGGCCTGAGAATGAACGACAATGCACAGAAGCAACTGAACAATTGCCACGTGTCAAAACAATTCTGTGCAGTGAGAAAAGCAGCCGAGATTTTTGAAAAGATGAATCCAAATCAATTAGCCGAGATTTTGGGATAATTGCCTAATTTCAAGCAACTGATTTGTAAATAAATCAATTAGAATCTTCATTTTAGGAAGGAATATAAATCCCTTAATGCAAGCAATTAATTGCTCATAGACATTTGATACTTGACCCACAAAATTAGCAGTACAAATCCGAAAATTTCAAACGGATTGCATAATATTTGAGAGAAATTTTGCCATCTCTAACAGATCGTAATTTCATAAACTATTTCCTAATAACTAGGATAAATAAATGCATAATTTACATTTATAAACTTTTACGCACCTCCTATAAAACTGATGTTGGAGGGTTCATAATATGTACACAAGACCAAAGTCAAAAATTCTTCATCTAAGATATGGCGTTCAACAATCCAACAACGATCAATTAAAAAAACTACCTCAAAAGCAAGCAAATAATGGGTAAAAAGAATAACTTAATGGGAGTTGAGGACTGATGAGGAGAGAGAAAGCCAAATAGAGAGAGTCACACACAACTAATCGACCCACAACTGACCTCCACTTCATCTAACACTTGCGGCAACACCAAAAAATGTCAAGTGGACAGTATCACAACAGCACCAGCGTCCGGCGCATACCAGAGGAGTGAGAAATAAACATGGCAGCAACACATATGGTGATGTTCTCTTGATCAATAATAACATAGGAGATAGATTTTAAATGAGATTGGGATTTTTGAGTATTCAAGCTTAAGGTGGAATTTTTCTTTATGAGGAGGGAGAGAAAGAGATGATTCTAGGTTCTAGGGAACCCACAATGTAGAGTTGTAGACATTTGGTTTTCTCTTCTTTTTTTCATTTTTTTTCTCCGGTTATTTGCTTTTCTTTTTCTTTTCTAAATGAAATTCATTTTCATGATGTACTAAAAGATACAATGCTATGTTATTTAACCAAGAAAACAATCAAGGTCAATTAGAGTGAGAAATGGTTCGTTTGTATTTGACAAACGATTGACAATTAAATGGCCTTTTTGACATTTGTTCGTTCTCAATGACGTCTTTTTATACTCCATCCATCTCATCTCATAATAGTCTGAATACTTTCATTTCTATTTCGTCCCAAATTAATTTGAACATACTTTCAATTCTGATGTGGTCTCACTATTATTATATAAGTGATTTAATTCCCCTTTTGACCCACACTCTATCTCTAAAAAAATATCCAATTGTCTCTCCTTTTTATTAAATCTCATTTTGAAAAGAGATATTATACGAATCTCATTTTGAAAAGAGATATTATACATGAGTTTTATGATCATAGCATACGACCTTGGTATAAGATCCACAAACTTTCCACAATGGGTGAAATAATCAACATATTTGGTGCTTTCTAACAAAAAGAAATGATAAAAAAAATTGAAATCTATGACTGGAGAACATAATGAATACAAAATGAAAAATCACATAATACAAGATGACCAAACGTACGATGAAAAGTCAAAAGTTACTTTAAATAGACAAGTTATTCCCACCATAAAAGTGTAAATAGTATTGTGAGACAAGATAAAATGAAAAGTACTAGGATTGCTCTAGACAAAGGGAATATTAACGAAAATAACATGACGAGAATAAGACTATAAAACACATCTGTCGAAATTCCCCTGTGATCTGGTGGGTGGTGGCCAGTGGATGAGCTGGTGCAGTGTAGCGGTGGTGCAATGCAATAAGAGAGAAAGAGGGTGAGCGAGACCGCGAAAAGTTTGGAGCGGAAGTGGTTGCATGATTAAGCGCCATCAATTATGCGAATTGTGATTTTTTTCGAGCCTCTTAGTGAAGCAATGGATAGAGCAAATACAAAAAAGCATTTTAAAATTAAGAAGGAAGTCCCAAGTCATATATCTTCTTGCCATAATATAGAAGAGAGAAGTGAAAAAAAAAGATTTTTTGGGGAGTTGATTTTGTGTGGTTTTCTTGGTGTAACGTTTAGTAGTATAATATAGATTGTGATCTAAACAATATATATGACTTTGATATCACCAAACACTAAAAACAACCATTAGATATAATTAAGAGTACCCTAATTATTATTAAAGCTTATACATATTGAGAAAATTAAAATCATGGCTAAGTGGACAGTGGCCAGTGAGTAGTGAAATATGGTGCAGCGGTGGTGCAAGATGGCAAGGGAGAGAAGGTGAGCAGAATAGCAAGAAGAGGGAGCGAAAGTGGGTGTATGGTTGAGTGTCAGTGGTGGTGCGAATTGTGATTTTATTTGAGCCGCTAAGAGAAGCAATTGACAGAATTAAGGCTATTTCAATCAACTATTTTTTAAAAAAGGGTGGGCCACGTGATCCGCCGTGATGTTAACTACATCAGACACTGAATACACATGTCATAAGTCAGTTTTACAATAATCTCAATACATGATTATAAAATTTTAAATCACAAGTCAATATTCACCACCATGATTTTTGGAGAAACTCCTAAACTTCAATTTATAAAGCCAAAAACTTCCCGTGCAGTTTGCACGGGTAAAAAAACTGAAATATATAAACATTCTTATTAAACTTAATAGTTCCCGTGCATTATGCACGGGTCCAAAACCTAGTAAGCACTTAAATCAGGATCTCATGCATATACATTCAAGGATCACATAATAGTTAAGAATTAACCTTTGACGCGTGATTTCCACAAAGCTCTTCGAGATCCGGATATAGAACAGCAATTGAGATTCCTCTACTAGGTCCACGAATCCAGATCAATGCTCCACCAATGCTAGTTGGAAGGAAGAGGGGCTCTTCTATTTCTTGGAGCAGTATTACGTAGCTTTGAAAGAGAGAGAAAAGAGGAGAGAGAAAATAATGAGAGAATAAACTGACTGCTTTATTTTCTCACCCCACACCTAATTATATGAACTAATTAGGTTAGGAGTCCTTTCCTTTTCTTTCTCCTTGGCCGGCCAACCCTAGAGTCCTACATGGGCTCTAGGTCATTCTTTTATTGATCCAGATTGTGTAAGTGTGACCTTATAGGATCCATCTAATTGGGCTTCGGGATTATTATTTAGTAAACCTGAAGTTCTATAGCATCCTCTAGCAAGACGCATAGACGACCCAATTTAATGAATTTATTATCTCCATAATATGATCCATGTTATATTTAGTAATTGCATTAGAGTCAAGGACACAATTCCTTCAATCTCCCACTTGTCCGAGACGAGTGTGCAATCTTCAGATTCCTTAAGTCTCTTAGTGTCCAATTTGATAGTATGATCATATTTCTATGTCATCCATACTAATCTTCAAATTAATCCTTGAAATCCGAGTTCAAATTGACAAACAAATGATCATCATATAATCCATTTGAGCACGGCCATGCATTTTTCAATTTTCACTCTCCAAGGGGCCAAGACACCCATCCTATCTCATATAGGAGGACTTTTCAATCTTGTGGCAACCAAAACTCCCACTCAATTTTTAGCACAACCCGAACACTGCCTTTATAGTCCCCTTTTACGGCATGACGTTTGACAATGTGAAAGTTATACGAATCATTAGGCTAAGTAGTGTTCTACTCATGTCTTAGGAATCCACTAATATAATTACGAAGTTATAGAAACTTCTAAGTAGGTCTGTTCGATCATGTATCAACTATACATGTCCATATGATTGACTAAACATCTCCATGTTCCCATAGCCCATGAAACGACGCTATCAATCAATCTTATATGCTAATCCTTTAATAAGTCATTTATGTCCAATTTAACGACTTAGATTAGGAACTATGATATTCTATGAATTTTGTTCACTTATGGTGTTTCATTCATCAAATCACATATTTGACAAAACCATTGAATTCAAGATATATTTTGGACATTTCATTAAATACCAAACCAAAATTAAATAAGATAAAATTTTATTTCTCAT
This sequence comes from Beta corolliflora, assembly GCA_947648045.1. Classification (NCBI taxonomy): domain Eukaryota; kingdom Viridiplantae; phylum Streptophyta; class Magnoliopsida; order Caryophyllales; family Amaranthaceae; genus Beta; species Beta corolliflora. Next base: position 157,497 of record CANSZD010001580.1, read on the forward strand.
AAACATAAAATAGCAAAACCATGTCTCTACATTGTAACAAGTTTCTCTAAACCTACTACAATCTAAAGCCACTCTAACATTTGCTTCAAGCCTATAGCCCTAGCGTGACACTCATGCTTGGGTTGAGGTAGTGGTTTAGTGAGCGGATCAGCCACATTCTCATCCGTGTGAACTTTGCAGATCCTGACATCCTTCCTGTCAACAATCTCCCTAATGAGGTGATACTTCCTCATTACATGTTTGGATTTGTTATGTGATCTCGGTTCTTTTGCTTGCGCAATAGCACCATTGTTATCACAGAACAACTCAATCCCTTCTAGAGCACTAGGTATGATATCCAGCTCTGTCAAGAACTTCTTTATCCAAACTGCTTCTTTAGCCGCTTCAACCACTCGCTAAATATTCTCGATTCGCCGTAGAGTGCCTTACGGTGCTTTGCTTTGAGCTCTTTCCAGCTCACTTCGCTCCTCCATTTAGACAAAAGACGTGCCCCACCGAGAGCGGTAATCATCTCTGTCGGTTTGGAAGCTCGCATCAGTATAACCTTTAACAACCAACTCACTTTCACCTCCATAGACTAAGAACATGCCTTTAGTTCTTCTTAAGTACTTAAGGATGCTCTTAGCTGCAATCCAGTGTGCTTCCCCTGGATTTGCTTGGAACCTGCTACACATGCTCAAGGCATATGCAACATCTGGTCGAGTACTTATCATGGCATACATGATAGATTCTATAGACGAAGCATAAGGTATGCTACTCATTCGCTTCAACTCATCAGGCTCAGTCGGGCACTAACTCTTGCTAAGCGATATGCCATGTGACATGGGAATGAATCCTCTCTTCGAGTTTTCCATGTTGAACCTTGCAAGAACTTTATCAATATAAGTTTCTTGACTTAGTCCAATCATCCTTCGAGACCTATCTCTATGGATTTTAATTCCCAGTATGTACTCAGCTTCTCCAAGGTCCTTCATGGAGAAACAACTTTTCAACCATTCCTTGACTGACTCAAGCATTGGTATGTCATTTCCCATGAGTAGTATGTCATCTACATACAATACCAAGAAGACTAAGCTGCTCCCGCTAAACTTCTTGTAAACACAAGATTCTTCTTCGCTAAAAGTATCCGAATTGACTTAAGCATTGCTACTGGAGAAAAGGTCTCATCATAGTCTATACCATGAATTTGTCTGAATCCTTTTGCAACCAGTCTTGCTTTATAGACATAGACATTCCCATCTTTGTCTGTTTTCAATTTGAACACCCACTTGCATCCAATAGGGTTAACCCCATCAGGCAAGTCGACCAGGGTCCAAACTTTATTCTCAGACATGGAGTCTAACTCATATTTCATGGCCTCAAGCCATTTCTCAGAGTCTGGGCACGTCAAAGCTTATTTGTAGGTAGTAGGTTCTGAATTCTCCAAAATCATTATTTCAGAGTTTTCAGTTAACAGGAAATCAACCAACCTCTTGTTTGGAATCCTTTCTCTACTAGACCTACGCGGGGCTCGAGCATCAAGAGAAATGTTCTCTTCAACTTCTTGAAGATCTTCGCTTGAATTAGATTCAAGTGGGACGGTAGGAGGTTCACGCGTTGAATACGTCATCTCCCGAACTAGCTCGTCGTCTTGTCGGGCCGTCTCGACATGGTGTGAACCACGTCCAATTGTTGCTCATCTCGAATTTCTTCGAGAATTATTTTACTCCCACTTGTCTTTCTAGAAACAAATTCCTTTTCAAGAAAGACACAATCACGAGCAACAAACACTTTGTTCTCTTGACGGTTATAGAAGTAATAACCCTTGTCTCTTTTGGGTATCCCACAAAGAGACATTTATCTGACTTGGGTGCAAGTTTGTCTGAAAGTACACGTTTTACATAGACCTCACATCCCCAGATCTTAAGAAAAGACAAGTTTGGAGTTTTTCCATTCCATAACTCATATGGAGTCTTTTCCACGACCTTTGACGGGCTCCCGTTTAGTGTGTGTGTGCAATTGCTTTCGAGAGCATATCCCCAAAAGAAATCGAAGATCAAGCCAAGACTCATCATTGAACGAACCATATCCAATAAGGTCCGATTCCTCCTTTCAGATACACCATTTAACTGCGGTGTTCCTGGTGGAGTCAATTGTGAAAGAATTCCACAACCCTTCAAATGATCATCAAACTCTTGGCTCAAATATTCGCCACCACGATCGGATCGCAGTGCTTTAATTGTCTTACCAAGTTGATTTTGTACTTCATTCTGGAACTCTTTGAATTTATCAAAAGATTCTGATTTATGTTTCATTAAGTAGACATATCCATATCTACTCAAATCATCAGTGAAGGTAATGAAGTAATTAAACCCTCCCCTTGCCTTTGTGCTCATAGGACCACAAACATCTGTATGTATGAGGCCCAAGAGATCGCTGGCCTTTTCACCCTTTCCAGTAAACGGTGACTTTGTCATTTTCCCCATCAAGCATGATTCACATAAATCAAATGATTCAAAATCAAATGATGGAAGAATACCATCCTGTTGTAACTTTTGGATGCGCTTTTGGTTTATATGACCCATTCGACAATGCCAAATGTAGGTTAGGTTTGATTCATTTGATTTTTGTTTCTTGCTATCGATGTTATAGACTTGTAATGACCTATCAAGCACATATAAGCCATTTATCAATTTAGAACTAGCATAGAACATATTATTGTAAGAAATGGAACAACATTTGTTCTTAATTTCAAAACAAAACCCTTCAGAATCCAATACAGAAACAGAAATTATGTTCTTGGTTATAGAAGGAACAAAATAACAATTATTTAATTCTAGAACAAAGCCGGATGGCAAATGCGGCATCGTAGCTTCCTATGGCAAGTGCAGCAACCCGTGCTCCATTTCCAACGCGAAGCTCTACCTCGCCCTTTGCCAGCCTCCTACTTTTTTTTAGTCCCTGCACATCATTAACTATGTGAGAACCACAGCCGGTATCCAATACCCATAAAGAAGTAGAAGTCAAATTGATTTCTATAACAAATATACCTGAAGTGGAAGCCCCAAACTTCTTTTCTTCCAAGTATAGAGGGCAGTTCCTCTTCCAGTGTCCTATCTTGTGACAATGAAAGCACTTGCTTTCCGCGGCCACCTTTGGCTTGGCGGTTGGCTTAGGTTTTTCAGCAACAACGGCAACTTGCTTGCCTTTGTCCTTCTTTCCTGCCCATTTCTTCTTAAAACCCTTTCCCTTCTGAACCATCAGAACTTATTTCTTTGGTTCTTTAGGGATATTCCTCTCAGCATTGACCAACAACCCGTGCAGCTCTTGCAAAGTCTTTTCAGACTCATTCATGTTGAAGGTCATCTTGAACTGATTAAAGTTGTCATGCAATGAGTGGAGAATAATGTCAGTAGCCAACTCAACCCTGTAAGGGAATCCAAGTCATTCCATGTTTTCGAAAAGACCCATCATAGCGAAAACATGGGGGCCAATAGCTTGACCCGGCTTCATGTGACATTCTAGTATCTCCCTATTGATCTCATACCGCTCAACTCGGGCCTGTGTTTGAAAGATAGCCCGCAGCTCTTGCATGATGGTATAAGCATCCTTGGTTTCGAACCTCCTTTGGAGGTCCGGCTCCATGGCTGCTATCATCAAGCAAGTGATCGGTCTGCACCTATCATTGGCCCCGCTTAGCACGACGTTTGTCGGCCGGGACGACTCATCGGTAATCACGGGAAGTGGGGTTTCTAAGACATCCTCTCGACCCTCAGACCTCAATACGAGTCTTAGGGTTCTTTCCCAGTTGATGAAATTTTCACCATTCAGCCTGTCCTTTTCAAGGAAAGGACGAATGTTGAAAACAGAGTTGTTATTGTTGTTGTTAGACATAGTATCTACAGACAGAATAAAAGCAAAGTTCAATATTATGTTTATAAAACAACCTAAAACATGCAAAGGTTTTTAGGTTGATCACCTATTCAATTTTAATGTCCCATTTGAATAAGTAATTACAAGATCCTATCAACATGCAACACTAAGCAGACGGAGGCCTTATCTTAACGTTACATTCTCAAGGTAAGTAAACTCTTTTACTAATTATAACAATTTATAATTCTTGTTTAGATTGGTAAACATCGCATGCTTAACTATCTCTTGCTTCAAAACCCAAAACGCTTTTGATGATTTTGTTAAGGATAACCAAACTAAGTAGTAAAATTCGCAATTTTACCTTATCTCCCAAAATTAATGATAATACCCTGTGGAGGCATGACCTATTACTATTAATTAAGGGTTAATAAGCACTTTATGTTTGGAAAAGCTAACCTTAATATTTACGGGACCTAAGTTTATTATGTTGTTATGAATTAGTGAACTCTAGCGCATTGATAACCAACATACAATAAACTTATAAGCATTTTAAATAATAATAAAATGCAAAAAATAAATATGATATAGTATGGCCCCTAATCCTAAGAACTAAGCATCATGGGCTCCTCCTTGGACTCTTCATGGATCTCCATCCATCTTAGCCATGAGCCTTCTCTTGATGGGCTCGTCTTTGGATTACATAAGTATCAAAATAATTTAAATAATATATAAATTAAATAAATTACAAAAATACTTAACGATACGCAGATCGTATTAAATTACAAGAATACATCACGATACGCAGATCGTATTTTCTAACTTAAATTTGGGCCATACTAGTCATTCATAGCAATTATATCAAATATAATATGCCACATCATAATATCACATATTATTCTTGCCATCAATCAAAATATCAAATATTCTTAATTATAGCAAGTAGATAAAATATTTAAGTAATTCCTAACCACATAAAGATTATATCCTAGAAAATCTAACCTACTAATTTTAAATAGATTAAAGAATCAAATTATGGAATGAATTTATGACCCAGTCAAAATAACATATATAATTAATATAATTGGAATTTGCTTAATCTTTTCAAAATTCTGTTTTACAAAATTTTTAAAAAAAAAAAATTATTCAAGATCTTTTTGCCGGGTTTAATTTGCCGCGTTTATATCCAAAATTTTTTTTTTTTTTAAATTTAAAAACAAGAAAAAAATAAAATTTTGAAAAACGATCGTGGAGGCCACGACCCGGACAGCAAGACAAAGGGCCGCGGTCCCAACTCCACGCCAAGCTACACGGCGAGAAATCCGGCCACCCACGTCGAGCCGACGCGGCAACAACGGCGCCGCGCCATAGTGCCCGGAAGAAGACGCTCCCTGCGCACGTCGAACGTGCGTCGCAGCGTGGCCGCGCCACCACCGGCCTTCGATGTTGCCCGGCCCGGCGTCTTTCTATCCTCGCCGTCGTACAGACGGGCGGAGACCACCGGAGCGACCACCGCCGTGGCCGCTCCTCTTCCTCCCTCCTTATTTTTTTTTATTTGAAGGAAATTAAAATTACAACATTTGTAAAATTAATTTAGTGATCTTAATTAAATTAAACATAAACTCTTTTATGCCTAATTCAGAAAATTAAATCAAAATCTCAATTTTAATTAATTTTAGGGTTATTCACATAAATTAATCTCTAATTCATATAAAACGCTTTTTACATGAATTAATTTTCATACATAAACAAATTTAAACATGAAAATCAGATTAATAACATGAACTTAATATTCGAAATTTAGAGATCTAAAATCAGAATTTAAATTTCGAAAAAATTAGGGTTGAATTTTCAAAAAATTCGGATACTTTATATTGAAAAATTAAGCAATTAAATCTCCATTTAATCAATTCCAATTAATTATTCATTCCATAATTCAATTCCTCCCCTTAATCAAATTAAAATTAGTCATGAACACATCAAAATAAATCTAATTATTATGACCTAAAATTTATATGCAAGAGGCTAAAACTGATACCACTGTAGGATTATAAGTACTCTAAGCGGAATTTCATGAATCATATTCATAAGCACTTAAAACAGGATCTCATGCATATACATTCAAGGATCACATAATAGTTAAGAATTAACCTTTGACGCGTGATTTCCACAAAGCTCTTCGAGATCCGGAGATAGAACCACAATTGAGATTCCTCTACTAGGTCCACAAATCCAGATCAATGCTCCACCAATGCTAGTTGGAAGGAAGAAGGACTCTTCTATTCAGGGGCGGATCCAGGATTTCAATAATGGTGGGGCACCAAAATAATCAAACTAATATTATGCAAAAATTCAAAAAGATTCATAAATTGAGGAAGATTGGTAGCATCCACTTCAGTCAATCTTTGTTGTTCGTTCGAGGTTGAGTCTCTTTGATTTTGTGGATCATTATTAGTTTCTTGAGTTGATGGGTTATTGATTGACGGAGAAAGATTTGCTTAAGATCGATTAGGATTTGGCGTAGAGGGATTTCCAGAGTTTGTGTTAATTCTTTTCGAAAAGAAATTAGCAATATCTCTGTGATTTTTTCTCTTCATTCTGAAATTTATTTTATAACTTTAATCAGATTATAATTTATCAACCACTTCTAATAACAACAAGACAATAATATAAAATCAAAATTATACAATAAAATCAATATAGTTCATATGTATTTATCAATGATTCTAATTTGAAATTCCTAGAAATTTAGTTAATTAGTTTTGTAATATTAAATATTTGATATACATTTTGCAAATAACAATTAGACAAATTAACATTCAAATAAATAAATTGAACAATCTTATTATAATTCAATCAAGAAAGCAAGTAGTATAGACGACATAATTATCAGAAAAAAAAGTAGTACAGACGACATACTTGTGGAAAATAGAGTAATGAGTTGGCGAGTTGCGGAGTACTCTACTGTTGCAATTCGCAAAGCAGTCTACAGTGTACAGTGCGCTGTCCAATGTCCACAGACCACAGTCGGTCAACCTACTCAACCAATTGGTGAGTTGAGTTGCTTCAGGCTACTTTTTAGGTTTTACTTTTTAGGTTCAAAAAGCACCTTTTTCTAATCTTTGGCAGGTGAAATAATTTTTTGAAAATTCTACAATGGTCTTTTTTCAAAAAAGACCATGGAAATAGTGGGGCCACAATCAATGTGAGCCACCCACCTCACCTTTCTTTTCCCTTTTCTTTTTTGCTTTGAAATGATTTTAGAAAATACCAAAATGATTTATTCTAATTTCTAAAAATGTTTTAAATAATTTCAAAAAATACAAAATAAAAAAAAATTGGAAAAATTCTGAAAAATCCAAAAAAAAAATTTTGCCAAAAAAAAATTCCCAAAATAGGTTTTGTTTACCCAGATTTTCTCTCTCCTCTCCTCTACCCCTTCCTCCCTCAAATCTTCCATGAATCTTCAATTTTTCCAGAATTTTCAGTAGATCTCTTCCTTGGATCCTTCTCTTTCCCTGAAATGGTAAGAATTCATGAAGAAATCATGAATTTGTGATGGAGAACTTGTGAAATCGAAATTATAATTTTCGATTTTGGGAAAAAAATTTGGGGGAAATTTTTGGGGATTTTTTTTCACTTTTCTCTCTTTCATCTTTGTAAATTCATGAAATAGATGAACAAACATAAAATTGATGATTGTATGTACACCATGAACGCCCGGATATCCATGGAAATTAAGGTATGAGTTTTCAAATGAAGAAACTCAAAATCAAAATTATAGGTTATGAATTTAACAAAAACATGGTTCGGATTGTTGTAAGATGTTGGGAAACCGCCGATTTGAACTGATTTGTGCGTTTTTTGAGTCTTGATAACCATTGTCACACACTAGATGAAGAATTTCAGAGGAGAGAGAAAAAATCAAAAGGTTGAAGATGAAGTTGGAAGAAGATGACTGAACGGACACTTTAAGTAATTACTAAATGGGTTCCGGTAATTACCAAAACGTGACAGAAACTAAGAGAAGTTTCAAAACCTCTAATTCCAAAGTGTATTTAAAATAAACAATTGAAATAAACAGGGAAAAATTGACAAGAGCGGTCCTAACTATGGCCGGTCCGCCATAAAAGGTCTCAAGTATGGACTATTCCATAGCAGGCCCAACTATTGCATGTAGTTGACACACGTGATCCTTGTTCACCAGCAACCGGTTTTACCGGTTAAATTTTTCTTAAAAGATTATTTTTGCCTATTTTTGCCTCTCCTTCCTCCTAATTCTCTCACCTCCCTTCTTCCTCCCTGTCACCCTCCCTCTCCCTCCCCTATTCTTCAAACCTCCTACACGGTAAACAGACAACAGACCAAAGAATCAATATAATTCATCAACAACCACCCCCTCGCCCAGTACGCCCACCCTTAAAGCCCCCTCCCCGACCACCCCTCAAATTCACCACTAATACGAGCTCCTCAAAAAACAATGATGCGCCGAGTTATTTGTGGTTTAATAATGTTAATGGTCCAACCATGAATTCAAACACAGAAGCGCTTGTAAAAAAATTATGTGGTTGAGACAATGAATTCAATAATAGCAAAGGCCATTGTTGTAACACAGAAGCGTTTGCTCTGCAGACTGCACTCAAACATCAACACATATAGAAAACATCTTTAAAAAGAGTAATCTCATTAAAAAAAAATGGAGAATCAAAATTCAAACAAGTAAAAAATCCAATTTTGACCAAAATCTCGAGGAAAAAAAAGTCCCACATCTCAAATTCCCATTTTGTTGCAATTTCTCTCCAAAAAAAACTAGGTTCCACTCCTCGCCATGGCAAAAAATTCTTTCTCTCGATAGCCCACATAAATTCAGCTTCTTCTGTAGTTCAGTTTGCTCTGTGTCCTTTCAATCTTAGGGCTTCTAAGCTTACTGCTTACCCGTAAGTTTTTCACCTTTTTTTCCTTCATTTTTCTTGTTTGGCTTGAATGGAATTAATGTGGGTTGTTTTTTTATTTTGTGTTTTCATTTTGTATGTGGTTTTTATGGGTTGTATTTTTCCCATAGAATTAGCGCCATTAACAACGATGAAGCTGCAATTTCTGGGTTTTAATTGATTGTAGGTATTAAGATCTTAATTAAATTAGAGAGGAATTGGAGATTTCAGAAGAGGAAATTGGAGATTTCAAAAGAGGAAATTGCAGAAAGAAGGAGAAGAAGAAAATGGAAGAACATGGGAATAGGGGGTTTTTATTAACAAAACACGTGCAGCAAAAGTAACAATCACGTGATGGGTTCTACCGGTTTCTACCGGTGAGTAACCTGGAAGGACCACGTGTGTCAAACACATGCAATAGTTGGGCCTGCTATGGAATAGTCTATAGTTGGGACCTTTTATGGCGGACCGGCCATAGTTGGGACCTCTCTTGTCAATTTTTCCAATAAACAATCCTAAGTACAAATTAATCAATATGATATAAATGCGTTAATCTAAATAAGCCAAATAGAGTTATAAAGCCACGACATGTAAGAGATAAGAATGACTTACTAGGTTTGGTAATGCCCAAAACATGTTTGGTAATTACCTAAAAGCATATGATATGGGATTAATTTGTGCTTTTGAGTACAAGGAGGGATAATAGAGGTACAAAACAGAAGTCAATGGGGTTTGGTGAGGTATTGAGCCTAATAGACCCAGTGGCATGATTGTTCAATCCCCATAGGATTACTTTGATGAGTAATGAAATGGATTTTGATTAGGAGAACATCATCCACTTAGTAGGTTTGGTCATGGCCAAAACATGTTTGGTAATTACCTAAAAGCATATGATATGTGGTTAATTTGGGCTTTTTAGTACAAGGAGATATAATGGGAGCCCAAAACCGAAGCCAATGGGGTTTGGTGAGGTATCGGGCCTAATGGACCTAGTGGCATGATTGTGCAATCCCCATAAGATTACTTTGATGAGTAATGAAATGGATTGTGATTGGGAGAATATCCTCCACTTAGTAGGTTTGGTCATGCCCAAAACATGTTTGGTAATTACCTAAAAGCATATGATATGGGGTTAATTTGGGATTTTTGGTATAAGGAGGGATAATGGGGGCCTAAAACTGAAGTCAATGGGGTTTGGTGAGTTATTGGGCCTAATGGACCCAGTGGCATGACTGTCCAATCCACATAGGATTGCTTTAATGAGAAATGGAAATGGATTGTGATTGGGAGAACATCATCAACTTAGTAGATTTGGTCATGGCCAAAACATGTTTGGTAATTACAAAAAGCATATGATATGTGGTTAATTTAGACTTTTTAGTACAAGGAGGGATAATGGGGGCCCAAAACTGAAGTCAATAGGGTTTGGTGAGGTATTGGGCCTAATGGACCCAGTGGCATAATTGTCCAATCCCCGTAGGATTGCTTTGATGAGTAATAAAATGGATTGGATTGTGATTGGGAGAACATCCTCCACTTAGTAGGTTTGGTCGTGGCTAAAACATGTTTGGTAATTACCTAAAAGCATATGGTATGGGTGAATTTGGGCTTTTTAATACAATGAAGGACAATGGGGGTCCAAAACTCAAGTCAATGCTGTTTGGTGAGGTATTGGGCATTATGGACCAATGACATTATTGTCGAATCTCTATAGGATTGCTTTGATAAGTAATGAGAATGGATTATGACTGAGAGAACATCCTCCACTTAGTAGGTTTGGTAATTCCCAAAACATGTTTAGTAATTACCTAAAAGCATATGATTTGGGGTTAATTTGTATTTTTTAGTACAAGGAAGGACAATGGGGGCCCAAAACTCAAGTCAATGGGGTTTGGTGAGGTATTGAGTTTAATGGACCTAGTGGCATGATTGTCCAATCCCCATAGGATTGTTTTGATGAGTAATGGAAAAAGATTCTGATTGGGAGAACATCATCCACTTAATAGGTTTGGTAATGCCCAAACCATATTTGGTAATTACATAATAGCATATGATCTGGGGTTAGTTTGAGTTTTTTTAGTACAAGAAGGGACAATGGAGCCCAAAACTAAAGTCAATGGGCTTTGGTGAGGTATTGGGCCTAATGGACCTAGTGGCATGATCGTCCGATCCCCATAGGATTGCTTTGATATGTAATGGGAAAGGATTCTGATTGGGAGAACATCCTCCACTTAATAGGTTTAGTAATGTTCAAACCATATTGGGTAAAGTACCTAAAAACATATGATTTGGGTTAATTTGCGCTTTTTAGTACAAGAATGGACAATGAGGGCCCAAAACTCAAGTTAATGGGGTTTGGTAAGGTATTTGGCCTAATGGACCCAGTGGCATGATCGTCCGGTCCACATAGGATTGTTTCGATGAGTAATGGGAAATGATTCTGATTGGGAGAACATCTTCCATTTAGTAGGTTTGGTAATGCCCAAAACATGTTTGGTAATGCCCAAAACATGTTTGGTAATTACCTAAAAGCATATGATATGGGTTAATTTGGGCTTTTTAATACAAGGAGTGACAATGGGGCCCAAAACTCAAGTCAATGGGGTTTGGTGAGGTATTGGGCCTAATGGACCCAGTGGAATGATTGTCCAATCCCCATAGGATTGCTTTGATGGGTAATGAGAATGGATTGTGATTGGGAGAACATCTTAATTAACCACATAATTCCCTCATCATATAAACCACATAAATCTCATGGATTAGGTTATCAATAACCCACATCTTAACAATATAATTTCCTCATCATATATGTTATAGTCACATGATTTCAGGTTATTGCTCAAGACATTTATTATTTTAGGTTATGCCCTAAAATGGGCTAGGTAATAACCTAATATTTTTGGTAATATCCGAATATAAGTAGGTGATTACCTAATATATATAGTGGTTATGTTAGGTCATGGATAAAATATCTTTAGTAATTACCTGCATCCTACAGTAAATTGCACAAAAAACCAGTGACATTCCATTGCAATGGAGATGATTCTTTTGAGAAATTGTTCGACCATTACAATTCTCTGTTCACATAAATATTCTATCGATGAACTTTTCATATCATCAAAGTCATTCAATTGAATCATTTGAAAGCAAAAGGAAAAGGAAAAAACGCAATGTTTTACCCCAATTCAATCTTATCATATAAACCACATAAAAACTAGTGGATTAGGTTATCAATAACCCACATCTTAACCATACAATTTCCTCATTATATATGTTATAATCACATGATTTAAGACCATTGTCCAAGACAAATATTATTTTAGGTAATGTCGTAAAATGGGTTAGGTAATGACCCAAATTTTTTGGTAATATCCTAAACTATTTAGGTGATTACCTAACATATATAGTGGTTATGTTAGGTCATGACCAAAATATCTTTAGTGATTTCCTAAATCCTGCAGTAACTTGCACAAAAAACCAGTGACATTCCACTACAATGGAGATGATTCTTTTGAGAGATTGTTCGACCATTCCAATCCGCTATTCACATAAACATTCTCTCTATGAAGCTTAAGTCATTCAATTCAATCATTTGAAAGCAAAAGAAAAAGGCAAAAACGCAACCTTTGATCCCGATGCAATCTTATCATATAAACCACATAAAATCTCATGGATTAGGTTATCAATAACACACATCTTAACCATACAATCCCTCATCATATATGTTATAGTCACATGATTTGAGGCCATTGTCCAAGACATTTATTATTTTAGGTAATGCTCTAAAATGGATTCGATAATGGCCTAAAGTTTTGGTAATACCTAATCTGATTAGGTGATTACCTAACATATATAGTGGTTATGTTAGGGCATGACCAAAATATCTTTAGTAATTATCTAAATCTTGCAGTAACTTGCACAAAAAATCAGTGACATTCCACTACAATGGAGGTTCCGAAATGCTGCAATTTTTTTTTCATCTAATTGCTAAACTAAAATATGATTTACTCAGCAAATGTAGCCCAATAAAAGTGTGAAGTGCATGATTTATTGCAATTATCTCACACACCTTAATTTTATTTTTGGTCATGTTCAAAATATATTTAGTAATTACCAAAATATCTTTATGTTTGGTCATGTCCAAAATATCTTTAGTAATTACCAAAACACTGCGGTACCTTAGACTAAAAAACAGCTCAACCTCCCATGGAGGTTTCGAAAAATATGAATTTTTTTTGCATCATCTAGTAGCTAAATTAAAGTATGGACTACTCAAAAGTAACAACAAATTGTCGCATAAAAGTGTGAAATGCATTAATTTAGAGCAATTAATCACCAACACCGTCATTTTATTTCCCCTAAAATCCTAGGTTCTTTTTTTGGGGAAAATTTTCATAAATTGCAAGTTTAATCTTACTCAAATGCACAAATGAAGAAAGAAAATCATTTATTCGTTACTATATGCGAAATATTCAAGTAAAGTTACATCCATTTCATCTACGGGTGAAGAGTTTAGTTCGATTTCCATGGAGGTGAAGTTCAACAATGGAGGTGAAGGTTTGGGTGAAATAGAAGTGAATAATGAGTCGAAATGGAGGGAGAAGATGGAGGATAGGGTCGAAATTGAGGGAGAAGGTAGAAGAATGGATCGGATTTGGGAGAAATTCGGTTGAGAATCGTGGAAGATGAAGTGTTCTTGAGTTTTTAGTGAAGAACACCAAGAACATGAAGAACAAGGAGGAGAGAGAAAATGGGTAAAAAAAATTGGCTCCAAATTTTTTTTCCCAACATGATCTACTGTTTGACTGGTGAAAAAAAAAATTGGATTTTTTTATTTTTTTAATTATTTTTTCGATTTTCAGAAAATATTTTCATAAATTTTGGTAAATAAACAAAATGAAAAGAAATTAGTTTTGGCTATTAAAAGAAAAGGGAAAAGAAAAGAAGTGAGGGCTCCACTAGTAAGAATGAGTGGCTCACATTCATTTGTCTCAATGGTCTTTTTTGAAAAAAGACCATGGTAGAATCATCCATAATTTTTTGGGAGAGGGTTTTGTGGAAACTTAGTAGTAGTACTACGGAAGTCCTCTGAGACTGACGGAAGGCGGTTTTTGCTCTTTTTTATTTTTACTTTTTTTTAAACTAGTTTTTTTTAAAAAAAAATTAATGGTGGGGCACGTGCCACCCAGGACCCCAAGTGGGTCCGCCTCTGCTTCTATTTCTTGGAGCAGTATTACGTAGCTTTGAAAGAGAGAGAAAAGAGGAGAGAGAAAATAATGAGAGAATAAACTGACTGCTTTATTTTCTCACCCCACACCTAATTATATGAACTAATTAGGTTAGGAGTCCTCTCCTTTTCTTTCTCCTTGGCCGGCCAACCTTAGAGTCCTACATGGGCTCTAGGTCATTCTTTTATTGATCCAGATTGTGTAAGTGTGACCTTATAGGATCCATCTAATTGGGCTTTGGGTTTATTATTTACTAAACCTGAAGTTCTATAGCATCCTCTAGCAAGACGTATAGACGACCCAATTTAATGAATTTATTATCTCCATAATATGATCCATGTTATATTTAGTAATTGCATTAGAGTCAAGGACACAATTCCTTCAGTTTGATGGGGTGGAGAATTTTGGTTACTAACCAGGAGGTTTCCACGGAGGCAATTATGGAGGGATTGATTGTAAAACGTCTGATTTACGTTAAACAAATCCCAGATTTCTCTTGCCTTTGCACAATCACGAAGAGCATGGATAGAGTCCTCCACAAACATATGACAGCAGGCACATATTTCAGAAGGAACGATCGACCTTACAAACTACGCTTTATTGTGAGGCAATTTATCAAACAAACCCAACCAGATGAAGAATTTTATGCGTGGAAGGGTTTTAATCTTCCATACCCATTCCACATCCCAATTTTGTAAATTGTCATTTTCGTTCAAGATTTCAAACGCTTTTTTAAAGCTAAACTAGTATTTTTGGCACAGGCGATGCCCCGGGTCAGTTACAATTATCAAATATATTATTATTCATAAATTTCATAATTGATTATATTAGTTTTTCGTAATATTCTATCTAGTGCGAAATTGAAAAATGTACGTTATGACATGATAAGTTGTTTGAAAAAAACTTCTAAGGAATTAGGGATAAAAATAACAATTTCAATGGAATTTGGGTGTAAGAGAATGTTATTACTTAATAAAAAGGTTAAAGATCAAAAAGCTTGTCCACATGTTTTATAATTATACATAATATTAAGACTTTATTATGTTTTACTTTGCAACATTAAGCAATGAAATTGTAATGGATTAGTGGTTAAACTCTCACATTTCATTTCAAATGTCATGTGTTCGAATCTTAGTAACTACACATTATTAATATTTTTGATTGAGATCATAAACATGTGTATTAGAAGCTTCAGAAGAGTGCCACGTGGCACCGTACCGTTTCTTTGATAGGAACGCCTTTTAATATATTTGTATAGATTAGATTTTCCATTGTAAGAGAGATTTGAGAAGATGAAATCAGGGGTATTTTGGGTAACTCTAACCGTCAAGCATCGGTCTTTAAGCTCCTCCGGGAGGTGAAAGGAAATTTTACCAAAGTCCCACGACCCATTCTCCCCAAATGCGCTAACTCTTAACTCCTCCTCTCCCCTCTTCAAAGGACCGTAAATTTGATTCCCAAGGTTGAAGTTACCAAGCCAATTATCTTTCCACACACTAATGTTTTCTCCCTTCCCAACTCCCCAAATTAATTGAGATTTAAAAAGACTCCACATTTTTCCCAAAATTTTTCCACAAATGCAACCCCATCGAAAACGCCTTGAATAAGTATTTCTCTTAGAATATTTAGCTTTCAACACGCATCACCATTCACATCTTCTCTCGTCGCATCAATCATGAATCATTGGGAGAAGGTTCTTGACGTCACTTCGGTTACTAGATACCTACTCATCGATAAGCATACCATGGATCAATTTATCATCCCGAATCTGAACCAAATTCAACGCCCACTCATAGTCAATCTACAACCCACTAACTTTCCGCTTGCGGCATATGATACTCAACAGCATAAAGAGTATCAATTAATTCTGCATGTTGTTCGAAGAAGAGATTACGATGGGTGGAGGAAGTATTTTGCTGGTGAGTGGCTCACTTTTATTGTTTTTCGCTCACTTGCGGTTGGTGCTACGGTAAGATTGCAGTGGGCTCAAGATCCGCATAGGATAGAATTGAGTGTTGTAAGGGGTCTTGGGGTGCCAAAGGGCCCAAGAACCCCCACTCTGATATTGAAAGACAGTCCCGTTTCTGAGATTTTGGAGGCCCAAGGGCGAACCTACAATCCTACATATTAGGGTCCTAATTAGGTCTAAATTTTTTTAATATTTGATTTTTCGGTCTAGACCGAAAAAATAAACAGTAGTTTGGTCCGAATTTTTTGAAGTTTTGATTTTTGGTCCGGACCGGGAATAATTTTCTTTGTTGGCTTTTACATAACTTCTATAGAAAATTTAATTTAACAATATTTGTATGTATTTTTTATGGATATTACATCAAAAAATTATTATTATATAATAATTCTTGGTCGAAAAATAAAGTAATAAAATTCAGAATTTGCAAAACCTTATAAAATCGAATAAAGAACAAAAATTGCAGAGAAAAAAGAGAAATTACCCAAAAATTTTGAGTGTTTGGCATTGAATGGGAAAACAAGTGGGAGAATTGAATAAGAAACTGAATTTGATTGAAGGAGTTATATGTTGAAGAGTAAGCGTAATTCTCGGCCGCATTTGTTGTATTGCAGTAATCTTTTCTTTTCCTTTTTTTTCTACTTTTTCTTTTATTCTCTCTTTTGCCTTTACTTATTTGGGCGATGTGTTTTGGGGCCCTAGGCACCTGCCCCTCTCGCCTAGGCCCAAATACGGCCCTGTTGAAAGAAGAGGAACAAGATGCTGCTAGTGCACTGCTTGAGTTGAAAGAACTCCCACCATCATTAAGGTTAGTTATTTTCTTGTTTACTTCAATTAGGATTTGCATGCTATGTGGCACGTTTTAGTGTTTAATGTTTAGGGTTTAGGGTTTAGGGCTTGGGGTTTGAGGTTTGGGGTTTGGGGTTTAGGGTTTAGGGTTTGGGGTTTGGGGTTTAGGGTTTAGGGTTTGGGGTTTGGGGTTTGGGGTTTGGGGTTTAGGGTTTAGGCAAATATCTTTAGGAAAGGAAGACTTCATTATTGTGTACTTGCATTTCATTTGTACGCACTGCCATGAAGTCATATCAGGAAAAAGATGGTTTCGTAGTCAGTGCAAAAATTACCGACTATTTGGAAGGTAATTTTCTGAGATGGACTCTGCATCAATGTGTCCTTAGCTTGCATGGAAAGGATGTATTTCATAAAGTAGGCAGTTTAATGTGAAGGCCTGCACGTGAATATTTAAAGGATGCAATATTGTCGCATTTATTCTCCAGCCAGTAGAGTCTGGATGAAAACCTCGCCTCCTTTCGACTTTGGGATTCTGTTTTCTGTTGGGCTAATTTTTTAACTTTGATTCACTGCTGATTTTGAAGACTTTTTGTGCATGGCAGATGCCAGGATGCGGTTCAGCAATCTGGGCTGGGTAACACACACATTTCTAGTGGTGGTCAGACCTATGCTCTCTCCCAGGTATCATTTTAGTTCATCTTCAAACCCTAATTTTCCTCTTCCCCAATGCTCAAACGAAAAAGAGATTTTTCATCAAAGTAATCCAGATTTTTCATAATCAAGCTTGTATTTTCAACTTCTGTTTTTCAGGAGTTGGTGAACTATGTACCACTTGATACAAAGGGCAATGACAGCATTTTGGACAACTGTTTCTTAGAAAACAGACATGCTTTTCTGAGTTTCCGTCAAGGGAATCACTATCAGTTTGACTCACTTTGTCGTGCAATGCACTCCTCTATGATGATTCTGTATCATCTCCAGAGCCCAAATGGGTCCAATGATGGGACTGTCTGCAGTTTGTGCTTTAAGGATACAGGTGTTGACCATCAATGGATTTGTGAGATATGCCCTGAGTTTAACGTTTGCAGCTTGTGCTATCAGAGAAATGATGCTTCTTGCCATAATCACACGCTGGTTCAGCATTTACCCACGGCAATCAGGGGCAGAGAAAGTAAAATGGAGGAAATGGTAAGAATTACTCACTTGTATTATTTTCTCTCGAGGATAAGATGGGAAGCTAGTAGATCTCATATGTTTAAAGTTATATTTGATGATGATTAAGGTTATGGCAATGTATTTGTGTTCAATTTATACTCTTGTAATTATATGATGTTGGGAGTGTTGACAATTGCACGTCGGTGATGCAGATCAAACAGCTGCTTGATGTTCTAGTGCATGCATCTCAGTGTCAAACTGCTATCACCCATCCTTGTTCGTATCCAAATTGCCTGCTTCTGAGGAGACTTTTTTGCCATGCACTTGCATGTAGTGTTCGACTTGCTGGTGGATGTCGTCATTGCAAGAAAGCCTGGTTTATTCTGTTCTTGCATTCTCGGACGTGTAGAAATTCAAATTGCCACATCCCAAGATGCATGTATGTCTCACCTTAGTGGCCCTTTGTTTTAATTTTATGTCATTTCAACGTAATTAGAAATCTTTTGTCTGCTATTTCAGGGACTTGAAGAATCATGGGAAAGGGCTCAAATTAGGGTCCAAAACGCTGGGACAGAACATCGTCCTACTCCTATCAGATGTTTGCACTGAGTCAGCGTTATATGCTAGCTGACCTCCTTCGTGTTTACATGTACATGACCTATTTTTGATTTGTCAGTAGCAGCAGAATAGTGTTTGTATGTTCAGTCAGGGAGACACAATTGTACAGGTAGACAACATCAGAACTCAGAAGAGTCTTTCAAAAAGAAGTGCACGAAAATAGTGCTTCAAGAGTAATGAGCAGTTGGGAGGAGTTCTATTGATAGAAAATTCGTGTTCCTAGTATAGAAGCTTGTACACAGGTGACCTATTACCTCATAGTTAATTTTTTGTGCTTTTACTTTACCCCCATGCTCAAGCCTCGATGTAATAAGCCCGTGGTGCTAAAATTAGTACCCGAAGCTTGAGTTTTTTAGGTGATTTTGTAATAGCTTATCACTTTCTTTTTGGTTACTATAAACCTGAATTTCAACACGCAACAATGGTAGAATTTACTTCATTCATGATATAAAGTTGTTTGGCTATTAATGTGAGGTTTCAACTTTTTTGGTTGATGCGTACTAATGCAGTTATAATTTTCTTCGTAATTTTGTAATATATGGTTGTATTTTCTGATGAGTAAGTTTTCATGAATGTGCTTGTGGTAAAAAGTAGTAAAATGGTAAACTTTAGTTTTTTATTTTCATTTTGGTAATCAAACTTAATTTTAATTATTAATATAAAACTTGTATATTTTGTTCCATTTGTGAATGTGGCATAAGTAACTATTTTTCTTTATAAACAACTTGTAAAAGTTTTTTAAAACTAGAGCGAGACTAGTTCTCTAGTAAACTTTGTTTTATCGATAATAATTGTAATAGAAGCTAAACAGTTGTAGCTACATGGAGACCTATCTGGCTATCACATAGGCAATACAATTGCAATAGCAAGATGAACTTAAATATGAGGATAAACTGAGTGTATATAATTAGATGGTTTCCAAATCAGCCTATTCATCAAGTTATATTCATAGAAATTGTTCTATGCTTTCGAAAAAGGCACTCATCTATTATTCAATGTATTTATTAAAATAATAGAATTGTCCTATCTCTTGTAAAAAGTCACTCATGAATAATTGCATATATCTAATCTGTCTTATATTAAAAAAGTTGCAACAAAAAACATCTCAATGATGATATATAGCCTGTCGATCAACAAAACAAATAATAGAACGCCGGCAACACTAACTATTACGTATAAAGCGTAGTACTTTGAGAAATTTGGAGTTTTAGTTCTTGACAAATAGCCATTAAAGTAGAATATACAATCTTAACCAATTATGCAAAAAACAACCTAGTTCATATGGTAGTGCCATATGATTCACCGCTTACAATCTCTTACTTTAATCTTTTCTGCCTTCAGTTCCTTTTCCAAATTTCATCATTGTTGGATTCTTAAACACAAAAAATCAAACACTACCTTTTCCCTTCGCTTTTATTTCACTAAGTTACTGCAATGAATAACAATCAAACAAACAACCACCTTCCCAATGGTTCACGAAATTTTCCAAGGCAGCGTAATATTCTAACTGAGAGGATGGGAATCCTTATTCACCATCCACCCACCAATCACCATCTGCCTTATATAAATTGGTCACTTGCTGTTGTCGGTATGTTTTTTGACCACTCACCTCCCAATACTAGTTTTGTTTTTAATATTGTCAACAATCATTGGGATGTGCGTGAACCAATCCGAGTTCATCGTACGGGTCCGTACTTTATCTTTGAATGTCAGAGTTTGCTTGATAAAGAAGCTCTTCTCTCCATCAATACTACCTTTATTGATGGAAAACCAATTACCTTCCGACCAAGCTCCGAACACCAAATCCCCTCAAGCGTAAATTTCAATATGGCACACATTTGGGTTCGCATCCCGAACTTGCCGTGGGGATATCTCAATACTGATTGGACGGTGCGAATATTAAGTCACGTGGGCATGGTCGAAGCGATTGACAGTGACTGTCCAGGTTTGCCTCATCACCCTTTTCTTCGAGCAAGGTTAGTTATCGATATTACGAAACCCCTTATCCGTGGTTGTTTTTTGCCTATTGATGAGGAACGTGTTGCATGGATTTATTTTCGATATGAGGGTATCTTTAAGTTTTGTAAAGAGTGTGGTTGTGTGGGTCATAATACTGGAAGATGTCCCTTATCCGCTTATGAAGCTCGTCGAATGATTCAAAGAAGGTTACAGGGTTTCGAGGAAAATGGGATGACCATACTTCAAACTCATGAGGGTATCCCCCTTTACACCAATTTAATCCGAGGTCTAGTGGATAGATTCATCAATCGAAACCCTAGAGTAAACCTTCTACATATTAGACCTCACGTGTCAACCCCCAGTCAAAATCAAATAGAGTAAAAAAATAATTTATGAAATAGGGCAATTTTTTTAATAGACATCTAAAAAGAAAATAGAAACAAACAAAAAGGACGAAGAGAGTAGCCCATACAGATGAATTTTTGATGAGAAAATCATGTTCAAAGAGGGAATGGCCTTATAAAAGTAATACTCGAGTATAACATAAAAGGGTTTTGATATACGCAATCTTTAGGGTTGCTGATAAGCATTAGATAAAATTTTCTATAATAGCATTAATTTAGGAACTTATGACATAATTATGCATCAATTAATGTAATTAATGCTTACATTTCAATTTTTAACTTCTTATATGCAATCTTAAGGGCTGCATAAAAATGTACATAACATAATTGTTGGGAGAAGGGACCAAGATTCATGGGTCCATTCCAAATTATAGAGGTGGTAATAATCGAACCGATGTAATCCCCCCGTAATTTTATGAATTTTATAAATATATTTTAATATATAGTTATTTATATTTAAATATATTTTAGCATTTTAATGATTTATTTTTTCAAAGGTTGACTATTTGAAAGTCAAAGAAATTATTTTAATGATTTATTCAAGTCAAATATTTTATTAATGTCATGCTTTGAAAGTATTTGAAATGTTTGAAATACTTATTGGATTTGAAAAAGATTTTTAAGTGGGTGTGAAGAGCCCAAACACTCTTAGATTAGGAAAATGACTTCTAGTTGGGTATGGAGACCCAAACACCAATTTTACTCATCATTAAAATCTATTTTTAAGCCCAATTACCTTTTTCTAAGTCCACAAGGAAAACATATATAAATTCATTAAACCCCTATTTTTCCCCATACAATATATTCTCTCTCCTCACTCAAAGAAGCCGGCGCCCTTTGCTCTCTCTTCTTTGCTTTGGTTTGTTTCTTTTCTTCCTCCTTAAGTTTTATTCAAAGATTATATTTTTAAGTTTTGTTTTAATTTGTTTATGTTTAAAAAGTTATAGTTTGATGATTTAATATTGAATCTAAGTTTATATAAGTCATGTATTGAAGAAATAAAATTCAGATTTCATATTAGGTTTGAATTGAATTTTTAATTTATCAAAGCATGGATTTTTAGGATTTTCAAGGTTGGAAAATCATAGTAGTATATTATAGTTTATGAAATTGATTATTCTTGTGATTTTAAATATGTTTAAGTATGTTTAAAAAGAGTTTTAATATGTTATATGTTGTTGGAAATTTAAAAAGAGTGTTGATGTTAGAGTTTATGATTTTAAAACATGAGTTTTAAGAGTTTTTGACAACTAGTATAGTACTACTATACTAGGAGGCTTTAATACTTAAGTTTTATTAATGGGAAAGGTTTTTAAACACTTTTAAGAAGGGTTTAAACTATTTTATTATTGCTGTAAATTCATAAGGGATTGATCTTGGATTTATATTGGTTGTTTTAGGCGGAGAATGAATATTCTTTAGGCGACTTTTAAGTTTGTTAAAGTAGCCTTGAATTTGTCTACACAAGGTATGTACATACCTATGTGTTGATTGAGATAGTATCATGATTTTAGGAAGAGAATTATGTAGTATCATGTATAGGAACTATGTTGAGTTCATATATGATATTTATTATGTTGAATTTTGAATGTTTTATGCTGTTGTGTAAACATGTTGATTATGAGATTTATATATTATGTTTGTATGGAAGATTGATGCAAGCATGTTGGTTGAGAACTTTATTTTATTAATTCACATGGGGGAATTAATATATATATTAGTATTGGATCATGATTGATCATTGTTCCCTTTTTAGTATTTCACTACTTTATAATGACCAAGGGCCTTATTTGGTAAGTTGATATTTTCTACCTATGAAAGGTAATTTGGTTGTTGGCTAGGTTCAACAAATAAGAAGATTGGATTAAAGTTGAAAGTAATATTGGATTGTTAAGTTGTGTGATCACTTATCTAATCCTAATATAAAAATGGAAGTTTGTAATTGTTGATTGATTATGATGTTTGTTGTACTTGTGAGTCATAACAAGTAATAACTGGTAAATCATATAAAGCGAAACAGGATAGCAATAGCTTTAGAATCTTAGATAGAACTTTTTGCCACAAGAGCTCTTCCTTGTAGTACAACTGGTGCACTTTTGGTGTAGTTGGTTTCAGTTAGACGAGAACTGTTCTGACGAGATGTAAATTTCCATTTTGGTTCCTGGGGTGTGGTAAAAGTTCACGTATGTGTTCGTATACCCACTCTGGTGACCCAGGTCCTGAAAAAAGTACTATGACAGTGGTCTGACACTTAAATGATTAGAGTGTCAATAGAGGCATCTCCGTAAGAGGTACGGAAATATGCACATTCATTTTTTTTTCCGATTTCTGAGTTAAGCTTCTTCTTCTACAACAAGATGCAGCAAGATCAACGTAATAAGGTTTTTATTTCTTTCCATTCTCTCTGTCTTCATTTCTTTATTTATTTTGTTTCTCTTCATTTTTGTGTGTGTCAGATTTTCTGAAATTTGAGTGTTTATGAAGCTGTTTTTTCTCTCACTATTCTTTTTAGATCAACGCAGTAATTGGTCAAATTTTCTTCTCCCGATTTCAGGAATATTGAGAGAAACGTTTTACGGGAAAATCGAACTCTGTCGACGAGATTGGAACTCGAATTTCCCAAAAAACGAGGTATGTTTATGAGTAATTCTTCATACAAGCTCTTAAATTGTCTTTTTCACACAAATTTCAGTGAGAAACCAGATTATTCTTCATCCATTTCTTAAAAAATGTTTTCTAATCCTTCCCTGAGATGATGTAGGAGCGCTGTTCTATTCTTCTTCTCGCAAGTCGCTGCTTTTTCTGCCATGATAACATCATGCAGGTAAGAAAACCTTGTCTTTTGATTTTTCAGAGGCTTGATATTTCATCATTAAGGGTTTCTTTTCAATTTTAAATTTGATTAATGTCAAAGGCCTAATAATTCATGTTTTTAGGGTTTCGTTTAAGTTGAAAATGGGTAATTTGATTCTATATACTTCAGCCTCTTGCACAGCAATCGAGAAAACACCTTCCATTCATTAATTCATGTCTCCTCCCAAATTTTCACTTCAATGTCTGTTGTCACTTTTGCTTTGTGAACCTAGATAGGCACATCAATAAAGAAATCTAACTATACAATCAACTAAGTCAAAAATTAGATTTAGGGTGTTCTTTATAAATTGGTAACTACAAGAGTTAGTAGACATGTTTTGTTTGGATTAGTTTGGCCTCATTTTTGCTCCAGGTTATAATTTTTGCAATTTGGGCTTTACTGCACCTCGAGTTTCTGCAGTAAACTGATATATAGTGAAATACGAACAATGTGCTTTGTCACGCAATATTTTTCTGCTCTGTGGTTTGTTTCAAAGGTCGTGAAAGTTTG
The DNA here is from genome assembly GCA_947648045.1 of Beta corolliflora. Taxonomy (NCBI): domain Eukaryota; kingdom Viridiplantae; phylum Streptophyta; class Magnoliopsida; order Caryophyllales; family Amaranthaceae; genus Beta; species Beta corolliflora. Next base: position 181,760 of record CANSZD010001580.1, read on the forward strand.
AATTTTGTTTGAAGTATCATAGAAACCACGAGATATGTCTGGGATATTTGATCTGGACTTTCTATATTGACATGCTATGAAGTCTTGACTTTTCTATAGTGAAACGCTATGTAATATGTGATCAATAACGGAGATCAGGTTGTTGTAGAGGAATCTTAGGTGTTGCATGCAATATATGCGTGTTTGGCGAGGTTGTTATTGTAGGATATGCTGTCAGGGGCGGTTTTTGGCCGCGGCAACCGCACAGGGCCCCGGGATATATGGGGCCCTAAATAGATTCTCGGAAGACTCATTATATGGGAACCAGTAATGTATTTTCCCTAAGCTGCCTGCATTTGTTTTTCTATATTTTTTGGCTTGCTGAATATTGTTTCGAGGTTTTCTATATATTCAAAAAGGTCTGCAAGACGAGTGAGAGAGAAGGAGAGGGATATGCCCTTACTGGTGCTGCCATTGTGCAAGTTACTTGTCTTGGGGATGAGGAATTTTATTTTCCTGTAATTTCTTACTGAGCTTCCTTACACATTGTCTTAGAATTTGGTGCGTTAAGTAGACATCATGTGCCATGACCCGTCCATGATATATAACTTAGAAAAAAGAAAAAAAATGAAAATGGAAGCGAATAATAGGGAAAAGAAAATGAAAACCAAAGCTAGGAAAGCCTTGATTTGGGAGAATATAAATGAGTTCAGAATCTTCATTGTTGTTTTTAGGTCTCAGCGCTAAGCTTAATTTTATTCAATTGTATATACTCTCAATTGATGTATTAAGTGTCTTGTTTTGAAGACAATATCTCCTTTATTATGTTGAACTAATAATGTATCTCTTTTTGGAAGCTAATCAAGGCTAATATTATGTGTAGGATACAATTGCACAACTTGGGTCACTAAGAGATAAGATCAGACTAGCGTAAGATACAAAATGACCAAGTGAGCAAGCTTAACCCTTGCAGATTCTATCAGACCAGCTTAGATGACCTCACTAACAGATGTATCTTTAATACATAACCTTCCTTAGTGTTTTGGTGATGCAATCAAATGTGAATACATAGCTTTAAGCTATTTCTTAATTCACAAGTCATAAAATTTTTAAAATTGAGGCATTGTGTTGTTCGAGAGTTAATTAACAATGTAAATGATAGAATTAAAATCTCAATACAGGAGGGTCCAAAGCTTCCAAAATAAATTGCAGACCTTGCACCCTTTCTCCAAGCTTCCATTCGAGCCTGGCCGTAACCTGCTTGTATCAGATAAAGTTCTTGGTCCAGTACAAGCTAGAAGTCTAGATCTTCAAATCCTTACGTTTATCCCATTTTTGGACAACTAGAGTCTTATTAGTACCCTACACGCCTACCTCTCCAAATATCCTTATCAATTATTATTTTTCTTTTTTCCTCTTGCTTAGATGTGAGTGAGTTTCTATCTTTTCTTCTCTATGTGCTCATTTGCTAGGCGATTTTTGGTTTCTTTCTTTCGTTTGCGATTTAGAGCTTTCTTTTAACTTTTTTACAGAATTTTACCATTGTCTCTAGGCAAAGGGAATAACTGTCTCTAGAGCTTTCTTTTAACTTTTTTACAGAATTTCACTGTAGCTTGGGGCTGTTGTTACATCAATTTCGTCTTATAATTATAGAAGTTGGTGTCATTGCCAACTCTTTTAGCCCTCCCATGTTTATCAACCACCGCACTTGCATATATTATCACATTGACATTGGCTTCCTGTTTGGTTATTGCGAATTTTCTTGATCTAATGTCACTGTTGTTTATGTAAACAACAGGTGAAGCACCCCTGCACATTTTTAGAAAATGTTTTCTGGATACTCGGGAATCTCTAAGCTGTGGCAAGTCACAAGTGTGGGTTTGATTAAGCACCCTTACTAAAATGTAGATATATCATGTCTCCTGCTTAGAAGGTATATGAGTTCTGTCGATTTTGTTTAATTTCTTGTGTTATTTTCGTCTTTGTCAGTCGTTGTTTCTGTTTCACTTTGCTTCTTGTCTTTACTATGTTTTTAAGAGAACTATGAGATCTACACTTTATCTTTAGTAGTACAAGCAGGGTATTTACTTTCATTCAATAGAGTGAGGATAAGGGAAGGATCGGATAATTTTATCTCGACAACTTATTTAAACAGCGCATATTTCACTTACAAGTTACCAGGTAGTGATGTCTTTTGTATTACTGAGAATGTGGGGTATATTGAGAAAAGTTTTTGGCTTACCATTAGTGGTGCTCTAATGAGTTAAATGTAGCTTTAATTTCTTCTAGTGACTTCATAATACCCCTTTCAACATGATCATTCTTTATATTCATTGAACTTAAGAGGTGCTGAGATATTTTTTTTTTTTTTTGCCTAAATATCATATATAGTAGCGTGGTAATTAAACAAGATGAATAAGATACTTGAGGAAGATATGGAGGCCAGAATTTGTTTGCACTTTGCAGTATTGCTGGTGGTCATTATTAGTTCTTTAGATTATTGGCCACTTTCTCAAACCAATAGAGTACTGGACATTGTTTCTAAATGTTACTCTTATGTAAAACTAAAGCATTAGAAGGTAAATCAGAGCCAAGAGTGAAAGAGGGTGGGAGTTTTATTTGAGTAGCTACCTGCAAGTTGAAAGTAAAGAGGAATTTGGGTTTGTGTAGCAAAGTGCGAGATGGTGGGCAATGACTGTTGTTGTGGTGTGGGAACACCTTACTGAATTTTTTTCTTCATCTTAGTCTAATTATATGGGATCTTTGATTCATCTTAGTATCTACTTAACTTCCTAATATATATTTGTCTTTTTATTATCGTATATAGGTACTATTTGAGTTGTTATTTTGTGACAATGAAATTTTACCAAGTAGATAAATGGGTCATCATTTGATTATAACTTAATTACAACTTATACATCATGCTAAGCATTTATAATGACTAACATATGAATATAATCTTATCTTATACACGGACTTAATTTCTGTAGATATGCTTAAGGTTATATAGTTATAAAATAGTTTATATACCGGATTGTTTCAGCATGAGCTGAAAACACAGGTTACAATTCTTACAATGCATCTTGTGGGACAACAAGGTTCAAAATATTTTCTGTTTTGTTTTGTAATGCTATCTTAAGATAAGTTTGCATCATATGATTTTCTTCATATAGTTCTCACTTCTCAGGATGGACTCATTATATGACATACTCACATTCAGATGATGAGATTCATTCCACTCCTTTTCGTCTCAATTAAGGTACTTCACCGTATATTTCCTGTTACATTATGAAATATTTCAATTAGGATTTTGTTTTTGTTTTTGTTTGTGGTTAATTCTCTTGTCAATCTCTTGTCCTAAACTTACCAGTACAGGTCGCTGCTTTGGAATACTTAAGTGGGAGATAGTACGGTCAGAATTGCATACAAATAGCTTCAACAAGGAACGTAAATGGAAACTTAACTTTAGGGTCATGATCAAAATTTAGGAAATGACAATGTTCTGATATTATTTCCAAGATGCTAAACATGGGAGATGTTGATTTATCAATGTGAAAATTTTGATGCAATTCCAAGATGCTAAACATGGGAGATGTTGATTTATCAATGTGAAAATTTTGATGCAATAAAAGAAAATGGAAGACATGATTTAATTTTAATAGTATGATCATTATTTGTTATAAATAAGGGAGATACCAAAATGTAACTTTGGTACCAATTTGCTGAGCTTTGTAGGCATCACTATACTTTACGTGGGTATCTCCAAACTTTATAAAATTACTTTGGTATTCTTGTGAGATGCCAAAATGGCATCTCACTATGAAACGCCTATTGAACCTCTCATAAGTAGAAGGGTAGGTTAACTAGTTCATGTTAATTTCCTTTACTTTTTTTTGTTTAGGAAGTCTCTGATTCGAATTCAAACATGAATTTTTTTTCATTTGCCACATAAAACTCACAAAGAATTTTTTTTTCGTCAAACATCTTAGAGCAATAGCTCCACATTCATCATGCTAATTATTTCTAACTTAATTCGAATATAGCAAATAAGCCATTTTTGCGGTGCCCGCGCACGTAGGTGCGCGCAACAACTAGTAGCGTAAAAATCCAAGAATAGTGAACCAGTTTTGTCTCGTAATGGATTCGTTTGGTATTTAAATAGGTATCTCATTTACTTTAGTAGAAGACTTAAAAATGCCACTATGTCAGCATATCTTATCTGTCTCCAAGTCAGTAAATACTAATAATTACTACAAATGATATTCAATCATTTTGAGCTGTATACGTTGCTTAGGTTCCTTCTTTTTATAGCTAAATTAATGTATATACACTCTCTTATATTTCTAATCCTACACTTCTATTTAGCGGTATATTGAAGTTCTTTTTATTTATTTTTGGGTTTTGTTGCTTATTTAAAACTTTGAAACAAGTTGATAACCAAAAAAGCATAAACAATAAGACTTTTGCATATATCGAAATGATAGCAAATAAATAGTTTTAAAAGTTTTTTTTCGACAAATAGTAGTACAACTTTTAAGAGAAAGTCTAGGTTAATAATAATTATTTCAGTAGCTAAGAATCAAGGTTTAGTTGGTTTTTAGTTAATTGGGGCACTCCTTCCACTATTGACAAGGGTTTGATTATTGTCGCTTGCAAAGTGGGATCCTCAATTCCCCTCATCACTTGTACAATGGATATTCATCTTACTTTGATAAAAAAGAATTAAATATTACAATTTCTTCTTTGTTTTTTTATTTTATTATTGTAATTCACAAGTCTCTGCTATTTTTTTTTTAGGGAAACAAGTCTCTGCTATTAGTTCAAAGCCTAAATGGTGCACACGCTAGTACACAGAGCATGATGTACATATGTACATCGATAACAAGCCAAATGTACATAGATAATGGCCAGAATGAACACACGTATACATGGATAATGGTGTGCACGCTATTACATAGAGCATGGTGCACATATGTACATAGATAATAAGCCAAAATATACATGAATAACAATGAAGAACATATGTACATGGATATAATGCTCAAATGAACATATGTACATATCTGTTGGTACATGTTCATTAGTTTGGTCTTTGTTCATAATCTAGTCTTTCATGTTCATTGTGCGTACGGTTTCCATCATACAAACGTGTGTATGTTTAATTTGGCCTATTAGTTCTTACTTTAATGTAGTAATGGAAAAATGTTTTACCATATAGTACTCATAACAAATTAAATATAAACCTCCTGTTCAATAAATAAAATAAATGTAACCTTTTTTAAGAGTACAAAAATTAAAATTTAATCCACCCCACTTAAAGAAGAAGAGGAAAATAAATAATTAGATCCAATTTTAACCATCTCTCTCCTCTATTTTTTCCATCATCAAAATTCATAACAAACCCCCCCCAAATCAATAGTGGAAATGTAACAAGACAGTAAATCTTAAAACTTCAACCTAAACAATCCCAGTTTTTAAGAAATCATATAAAACCCTCCATTCAAATTCCTGGAATTTTGATTTCATTAAATCCTTCATTGTGGAAAACCCAATATCATTCTGCGTAAAAAAGGAAAAAAAGAAAAAGAAAAAATGGGTTTGTTGAATTGTACACAGAGTTAATGGGGGAGAGATTGAGGAAAACGTTTGCATGCCAGCGCATTGATGCAAATAATTCTATAAATCTTTCCCCTTCATTTACTACTTTCTTATTGCCAGCTCCATTGCCAAACTGGCCTGATGGTATTTTTTTTTAACTTGTAATTTGATTGTATTATTGTTTTGGTTAACTAGTCCTCTATTGTTTGATTATGCATAATGTGCATGTGGCTATATTATTCGGATTCGGGTACTCATGTATTTAAGTGTCCGACTTGGCTATTGTGTGGAACTTTTTAAATTTTTGGCCCAAAATGAAGTCTCCAAGATTCCTAGCCATGTCCATGTGTCGAGGATCTAATACGGGTTCTTGAGGTGAAATAAAGAGTCTGAGCAATATAGGCATGTTGGTTGTTGTTAAAATTGTGAAATTTGATCATTTTATTTTCTTTTTTTGGTTACTATAGAATGAACTATAGTCTTGTTTTCGTAATTTTTGTTGTTTGTGTTATGTAGTAATCTGGTAGGCAATGTTACGTATACAGATATAGTGATTGCTTATTTGGTTAACATGAAAAAGCATGAAGAGTTTCAGGGGAAGTGAAAACAACTGTGAATTTGTTTGGTTGAATACGCGCATGAAAGTACAAATTCACACTTGCTGAAAGTTTCACTTCCTTAGTTACTTAGAAATTTTTTTAGGTAAGTAGAACTTCTGATGAGAATTTTTGTTTTGTTGCAATCAAACAAACAACTTTGAACACTTATGAGGAGATAGAACTTCGTTGGAAATTCTAAGAAGTTGCACTTCATACGTTTAACTAAACGACCTCTAAGATCTCGGTTTAAAATTGCATATTTCCCTTTTTCATGATTGTATTTACCAATGTCTTTCGTCCTATTAAGTGATATTGTCAGATCTATTGTAAATGGTCTTTCTATAAGGTTCTAGGGTCTACCATAAATCATGATATATTAGCAAGGACAATATGCCAATTAGTTTTGGACTGAGGGAACACTTACTAAATGGGTTGAATTAGTTGATGCCAAAAGTTAGGAAAGCTGCAGGGATTTAACAGAACTTCAAATGCATCAGATTGATTCATGCTAGTGAAACTAACCTGGATTAATCTGGAAGATACTATTTCATAGTTTTCTGATCAATTTGACATGTATTCCTGAAGAATCACAATGACCTAGTGTATTGTTGATTTTAACTAGGACAAGGGTTTGCCACTGGAACAATCAATCTGGGTGAACTACAAGTTGCAGAAATAACCAGGTTCGAGTTTGTTTGGGGCTCTCATCTTTCACATGACAAGAGAAAAGGTATTTCATTTTATAAACCTTTAGGAATACCTGAAGGTTTTTTCTGCCTTGGTCATTACTGTCAACCAAATGGCAAGCCTTTGAATGGATATGTTCTTGTGGCTAAGGACTCACTGTCACACAGTCGTGTCAGTACAGACTCTGAAGCCATCTCTTCAGCGGCTCTTGCAATGCCAGTTGACTATACTATAGTCTGGAATTCTGATGATGGTATGGGTATACATGATCAACCTGGTTACTTTTGGCTACCGAAACCTCCTTTGGGCTATAAAGCCCTAGGGTTTGTTGTAACAAACCAGCCTGGTAAGCCTGATTTAGATGAAGTAAGATGTGTAAGAGAAGATCTTATTGATGATTGTGAGACTTGTTGTTTATTGCTTGACATGATTTCAAAATTCCGAAAAATCCCTTTCAAAGTTTTCGAGACAAGGCCGTGTGATCGAGGTATGCTAGGGAAAGGTGTCTCTGTAGGAACCTTCTTCTGTAGTAGCCTATGGACTACTATAGCAGAAATGCCCGTTGTTTGTTTAAAGAATAAGGACTCAAAATGGAAGTACGGCATGCCAAATCTGGATCAGATCCATATGCTAATTCATCATTATGGTCCTACCATTCTGTTCCATCCTCGAGAGGTCTATTTTCCATGTTCTGTCTCATGGTTCTTCGAAAATGGAGCTCTTTTATTTAGAGCAGGGCAACAGTCCAATGGTGAACCCATCAATGCTGACGGCTCAAATCTGCCTGGTGGTGGAAAGAATGATGGAGAGTTCTGGATTGATTTCCCTAGGGATGGTGTTCAAAGCAAAATTTTCAAGCATGGACATCTCGAAAGTGCTGAAGTTTATGTTCATGTAAAACCGGCTTTAGGTGGTACTTTTACTGATATAGCAATGTGGGTTTTTTCGCCATTCAATGGACCAGCTACTCTAAAGATTGGACCAACTAATATTGCAATGAGAAAGACAGGTGAACATGGTTTTTCTTTTTGGTTTTTTTTTTTCTATGCATCCTTCCATTTGTTGAGTATGTTATATCTTCACCTTTTTCGCAATTTACACAGTATCCTTTTAACTTTAGAAGTGTTCATTGATGGCCCTTCTGTTCTCTCTTTGTTAATAAATTCTGTTATAGCGATGTTTTATGCATTATGATTTTATTCACAGTTCGGAACTAATAAAATTATTTTGTTATAAAGTGGGATATTATCAGTTTAAAGGATGTATTCCCCACTCAATACCAAAAAAATTAGCTAATCAAATAGTAAGTTCTCAATCCTAAAGATCGAGTGTATAGACCTCATGAAACATCTGATGAACAGATTTTACTGATTGTGAGATAATAGTAGGGGCATAGTTGAAATCTTTCCAAAATCATACGGGTCCTGTGGAGATTTTAAAGAAGGTGCTGATACAATGTAGGTTTTTAATAAACATAGCGCGCATTAGAAAAACTGTTGTGTTTTTGACATGTACTAACCAAACAACAGGTGAACATGTTGGTGATTGGGAACATTTTACTCTTCGTATAAGCAACTTCACTGGTGAACTTCATAGCATATACTTCTCACAGCACAGCGGTGGTGCATGGGTAAGTGCTTGTGATTTGGAGTTCGTGGAGGGGAACCGGGCTATTGTGTACTCATCCAAGAGCGGCCATGCTAGCTTCCCACATCCGGGGAGCTATCTTCAGGGTTCATCAAGTTTTGGTATTGGTGTAAGAAATGATTGTGGTAGAAGTAATTTCTGTTTAGATTGTAGTACTCAGTATCAGATTGTTGCTGCTGAATATCTAGAAGCGGATGTTACTGAGCCTCAATGGCTGCAGTTTATGAGAGAATGGGGACCGAAGATCGTCTATGATTCGAGGAAAGAGCTTGATAAGATAATCAAACGACTCCCACGAGTGGTAAGGTGTTCGATTGCGAACTTTATTGGCAAGTTTCCGGTGGAACTCTCCAGGGAAGAAGGACCAACTGGTCCAAAGGAGAAGGATAATTGGTTAGGGGATGAAAGATGGTAGAAAGATACTTATGTAGTAACTTTCAATGCTAATATACATGGTGCACCTAGGAGCATACATCATGGTGGAGTATGCAAGTAAGTTCATCGATGAACTCCTTTTTTCCCTCCTCAATTCAAACTTAGGTTGTGAATCAATGTAGTTCTGTTATTGATTAAATTGATTCGTCCTAATTATGTTAATTAGGATATACTACTTTTTTTCTTATGGGAATTAGGATATAGTACTTGAGCTCACTTATGGAATTAAATTGATTATTTAGGTGACATTCTATATTGCTCTTGAAAACTATGTCCTTTATGTGCATTGGCTAAAATAATGAAAGAAAAAGAACAATCATGTAACATTATTATTCTCCTTTTAACATTCTATTTGTGGGGTTACTTTATTTGACATTTTTCTTTCTGAAGGTTGTGTATATTGTTAATTGGAAATATAGGGGGATTTTAGAATTTATTTTATAAATTATTATGCCTCAATCATAGCATAATTAACATATGTTCCACTTTTAAAAAATTTATGCCCTATTTATATTCTCAAAATAATTTATTGACCATAAAAATGTAAAAGGTCAAATACTCAAGTTGAGTAGGTAGAGGAAGGGAACGAGAGAAATGAAGAAAAAAGGTTGAAAAAACAATATATAAGTTAATCAATTAATTAAATAATTTTTTATTGGAATCATTATTAAAAGACATTACTGTGTAAAATTGATCTCGATCGGCTATAGTTGGGATTATTATTATTAGAAAGCCCTTTATCATCAGAACTATTATGGACTTTTTCTAGAAAATAGCTCTTAACTTTTTTTGATAGGTTTTGGTGGTCTATACGCCCTCCGTTTATACGGAGAACGGAGGGAGTAACTTGTAAGGCTCATTCATAAGTCAAAAATATCACGCATTCGACATTTTGACTTGGAGATGCGCCAATCGTCAGATGGTCACATACTCGCATGTTTTTATCAACCATTGGCAATCATTATTTAACTCCATAATGTTAATATTATCAAATGTTGAAGTTTAATTTGACCGAGACTTGAGGGTTTTTATATACAAGTACGACGTCACTTGATCATGATTATATTATACATTAGTGCTGTGATTAAGTCATGGAGATGTCAGCTAAGGTATAATTGGTATGCAAATTGTGATTATAGTATACCTCCATTTCTAAATCTTAAGGAAAACGATAGGATAAAGGTTGGCAATCTTTATTAGAGATAGATCATAGAGAGAAGTCCGTAGTATTTTTACTCATACTAATATATACTACTCCCTCCGTCTCAAAATATAGTTTCTATTTCCCTTTTTTTACGGTAATTTATGCAAGTAGAATCTAAGAGGGATAGTAAAGATTTTTATTTATTTAAATAAATGTTGTATGGGAAAAGATGATTTTTGGAGAGAGAATGGAGAATAATTGGTGAAAGAACATTAATTGTAACACTTGGGTTGAATAAACAAAGCAAAAAACAAAATTCAAGAAGCAAATAAATGATGGGAAAAATGTGGAACTAAATATGAAAATGGGAAATATAATTTGGGACACCCAAAATGGAAATAGGAACTATATTTTGGAACGGAGGGAGTATTATCCTATCATTTCTTATAAGAGACACTCCATGTCTGTTGATATTTATTCTTGTTGTTAGAGTTTAACGAGTTCCATATGAGACAATCCTCATACTTATTTGCTTATACTGATTTGTGAAATTTTGTAGATTGACCTAGGCCGCACGTTTGCACATATAAAAAGAAAAATGAATATTCCACCTCACATGTTCAAAGGAGTTTCATCTTATAACCATATGACAAGAAAAGAGTAACCCCTTAGTTCTATAAATTGAACAACAATCTCTTCTTGTATGAAATATGAGACACTCAAATGTGACGTATATTATATCCTTCAAAAATTAAACGCCGCACACGGTATATGCACTAATCCCATGTGACTGAGAGTATGTTCATCAATACCTTTCATAGGTTATCTTTAAGTTGGATGTATAATTAAAGTGGAAGACAGGGTTGTTTAAGAGATAATCTTCAACACGCATGGTGGTTGGTGGTACAAGCAAAGGGGTAATAGAAATTAATCCATGCTTAAGCCGTTCATGGTTGAACAAGCATCTTTCATTTTGACTAAACAATTGATATGTTGCTGTCTAGTTGATGTATAAAATGATTGTTTGACTTTTAACTCCATGTTTAAATTTCCCACAAAATTGAATTGAAATTTGACACAGATTATATAAACAAAAAGAATAAACAAGTCAATATTCAACTTGCTTAATTACGCAAAATTGCCTTCCCTGCCCCCATATATAAAATAAAAAAAAATTAGTATTGCTTTGATAACTAACTTATGGGTCCTCAAGGAGGACAAATTAAATTATAGAAGTAATAATTTGAGGACTAAGCTAAGATTATTATAAGGTGATTCATCGTTCATCGCCCATAGTAGTAATTCTTTGGTCAAAATTGTTGGTTGGCTGAGTATGTTAAGTCAAATTATTAAGTGAAGTTCAATTTATATGTTAGATAAGTTATTATATTCTCTATAACAGATTGTGGAACTCAAGTCAAACAATTTATAACTTTCCACTTTATTAGAATTTTAACTTTATATTTGTATGTTAGCCAAAAATTGATCACCTAAATGTATGTATTGTGTACTACTATGACTTGTCATGTATATGTAATTGTATGGAAGCATATTGAAACGTTTTAGCAATGAATCATGGATGCATTTATAATAGTTATGAATATAACTATGAAAAACTGAATAGCGATGAAAGAACTAAACTCGAAAGTTAACCAAATTTTAAACGGTTTTTTTCACTATATATCCTTGACAATTTATTTTTGCACCATATACCCTTGCAAGTTTCCAAATACACCATATACCCCCGACATTTTAAATAATACATCAACTTACCCTTATGACTAACGGAAGGGTAACGTTGTTAGTCATTAACCCCTAATCCCCCTCTAACCCTAATTAACTAAGCCAAACCCTAAGCCTTAATCTAATACCCCTCCCCCACCCTTATTCTAACCCCAACCACCCTCCCCCAAACCTTACCATTTCCCCCCTTGCCCCACCCCTTCCCACACCCCGAAGCCCCCCCCCCTCCCTCCCATGAGTCCCCCTCCCCACCACCCCCGGAATCCCTCTCCCCACCCTCCTGCTCCAGCCCCCTCTCTCTCCCTCCCCTTCCCCTGTGAATCGTGCAACCCCCCTCCCATTCCCCCGCCATCGCGCAACCCCCTTCCCCTCCCCTTCCCATAGCCAGTGCCATGGCCCAGATTGCACCGGTGTGCGGGCGGGTGGAGATGCGACGAAGTGACAGAGGAGCGAAGTAGGGAGTGTGGGCAGTGTGCAAAGAAGACGAAGGATGCGATGATGGTGGTTGGCAGCAGACATGAAGCGGGGCCGAGAGGAGGAGTAGTAAACGCGAAGAGGAGGAGGAGAAAGAGCGGTTGTGCGATGGTGGTGAGGGTGGTGGGTAGTGCGCCGGGGAGGGAGGGCTGCGGGTGAGGGGAGGATGGGGGCTTCGAGGGTGTGGGAAGGGGGCTGCGGGGGAAGAGGGGGTGGTGGGGAGGGGGCTTCGGGGGGTGGGGGGGAGGGGGGCTCTTTGGGATGGTGAGGGAAAAGGGTAAGGGGGTAGGGGAGGGGTGGTTAGAGTTAGGGTATCAAATTAGGGGTTAGGGTTTTGGGTTTGGCTTAGGTTTAGGTACGTTAAGGAGGGTTATGGGGGAGTTAGGGGTTAATGACTAATAGACGTTAACGTTGTTAGTCATTAAGGGTAAGTTGATGTATTTTTTGAAAAGTAGAGGGTATATGGTGAATTTGGAAACTTGCGAGGGTATATGGTGCAAAAAATATTTGTTAGGGGTATACGGTGAAAAAACCGAATTTAAAGTTAAAAAAAACATACACAACATCGACCAAAAGTATCTATAATTAACATTCTACTAATAAAAATTATTTTTATTTGGATTGAGTCAAAAATAAAACATATTGCATAATAACATTTGTTTTTATATATTAATGAAAAATATAAATAAAATTAAATATAGCAATAATACAAAAAATGTCAAAGTAAATAATTAAAGCGAACATCAAATAGCAACACAAGTACTCCCTCCGTATTATTCTATTCTTCCTACTTAACTATGCGCCTTTGCAAATGCAATTCTTCAACCTTATATATCTTTCATTACATATTAGTATAATAATAAGGATTGAATTTTGATAAAGTATTCATTGATACAAATCAAACAATCCCCATATAAGTATATAACTATTATTTTTTTATATATTGAGAAAAATTATGAATATTTTTTCTAATTATGAATAATACTACCGTTCCTATTTAATCTACACGATTTGCTTTTGGGTATAGCCAGGGAAAAAGTGAAAAAATAGGAGAAAGGAGAGATGAATTGTGAAAAGCGGGGAGCAATAAGTACAAAAAGTAAATATAAAAAAATAAAGGATAAACAAAAATGGGGTAGGTGGGGGTTTTAAGTGGGTTACTTTATTTAGTGAGAGATCACATGGAAGACAAAAATGGTGAATATTAATTGAACATTTTACCTTATATAGATAAAGTAACAACATAACTATTAAAAATAAACGACTCAAAAAGAATAGTACATAGATTAAAAAGAATATATACAACCGCACAAGATCACAAAAGATCCTTCAACGAGTATTATATTCGTCAACCTCAACGGCTCAACCCATCAGGCAATCACTAGAACATTAAATGAGAGTATGAGACAAAAATTAGTCTAAATATCAACGTTGGAAAGTCAAAATTCACAGTTGTGCTGCTATTAAATAATGTTCCATATATAAATCTACATGCTACCCATTTCATTTTTCCAGCTCTATCTATATCACATTATCACCCATTAGGCTACTACCAAATCTCTCTCTCAAAAATGCTCCTCCAACTCCGCCTCCTCCTCACGGCGGCGATACTAATCGCCGCCATAACATCCACCATATCAACCCGCGAATGCTCGCCATGCGGCACCACACGTGTGCCATACCCACTAAGCACATCCCCCACGTGTGGTGACCAAGATTACACAATCCAATGCAACAACAACACTAACACACTTTTATTCCCTACATCAAACAACACCTACACCATCACATCAATCACACCACAAAATCAACGGCTAGTAATTGAGCCCTCACCTTTCTTACCAAACACATGCATCACATCAGATATCTCCACCCAAGGTGTCCAACTTAACCAAACGGCACCGTTTAACGTCACGGGTGACAACACCGTCATGTTCCTTAACTGCTCCCAAACTCTCTTGCGGTCCCCACTTAACTGCTCTTCCAACAGCCTTTGTCACGTGTACATTAACTCCACACGTGAGGCGTCTGCGTGTGCGACCACACCTATTTGCTGTACTTTTCAAGCTGGGGGTGGAGCGACGTCGCATTCTATCCGGGTCAGAGAAGGAGGTTGTCAGGGTTATAGAAGCTTTGTGGGCTTGGACCCGAATCAGCCCGTGGGCCAGTGGGGTAGGCCCGGGTTAATGATCCAGTGGAGGCTTCCTCAGGAACCTGTTTGTGGAACTCAGGCTGATTGTACCGTTGATCAAGGGAATTCCACGTGTAGGGCTGATCCTAGCTCTGTTGGAATTAGTAGGTGTTTTTGTAATTCTGGCCTTCATTGGGATGGAATCAATGGAATCTGTGCTCATGGTAAGTTTTTATTTTTTAAATAATAGTTTTTCTGGTTTCGCTTTATGATTATTTCACAATACATATACCATTTCTCCCTGATACAGAAACCAAGGTTAAGGAGAGACTAGAGAGTGTATTGTGATTGCATTTTAAACACGTGTGATTATGTTTTAAAGAGGGGATGTATCGTGAAACAACTAAAAGAGAAAATGGTACATGTATTATTAAATATCCAAAAGAGGAAATGATGCATATATTGTAAAACGTATTACATAGCTTAATGATTGTAAACATTAATAGTTGTTTTGTTTGTTTGTGTTGAAATGCAGATAATGTTTGTGAAGATGAAGGAGGGTGTGACAGTTCAAATAAAACTGCCTTAATAGCAGGTACAACTTCTTTGACTGACCTTTTTAAGCATAATTCAACGACTCAACGTAGAACTAACGCTTTAATCTATATCAAATTACTATAAATTTATGAATTATGATTGCATTGAGAAGGCAAACAGGTCCTTAATGAACTTTAATTATCGCATTAAAAATTAGATGCTGATTAGTTAGTGTTAATTTGTCAATTGGAAAGAGTACGTTTTATTAAGTAGATGTACATACCTTGCTCGAACATAAAAATGTTCCAAAAGGTCTAATAGTGAATACCTAAGGGTATTATTATACTCTGTGTAATTGATATTTTAATATAAATAGAGTGTCGGGGCTACCTATGAAGGTAAGCCGTTATCATACTTAGACAAGGTCATATGTGATATGTAGACTGTAGAGCACTAGAGCATGTGAGTTTTTTCACTCGTTCATTCAATATTCGACTAAATAATGACTAGCATTGTATGGGTAATGGACTAATGTGTATTACCTAGTTATATTGGCTACGAAAGTTAAGATTTTTTTTATGAAGTGTTGATTCATCATGAGTCAAATTTTAAGTTTTTGTAGTTTCCATATAAGCAGAGACTAGAGGTAGTAACATACTAAGTGGTAGGCAATACTACCTCCCATGCCCCAAACGCTAGTTCGAATTCACCTGGGCCCTGGGGTGTGGGGAGCTGTTGTTCATTTGGGCTGATATCTTAATATACGGCTACGTGATCCAGCCCATATATACAATAGATTTCAACCGGGAGTCAAGCAAGCCGCCTTTAAATCTAATGTACCAGCCTACCAGGTTTAGAAAGCAAGGAATATGGCTTATTGTAATATGAAAACATATAGGTGAACACCGGAAAGGCAGAAACCGGTTCGTCAACATCAAAAAAATAGGGTAAGCTTGTTTCTCGCGAAAAAATAAAAGGCCTTGTTTGATAAAGAGAGGTTTGGGGCAAAATTAGAGGTTTGAGCTCATATTAAAGGATTTGGTACCAATCATCCTCCAATTTGAGTGTTTGGAAAAAAGAGGTTTGATTAGTTTATTGGCCCAAAACTCTTTTGAAAAAAGTTGGGGGAGGAGTTTTTTGACATTAGAGGTTTGGGAATGAGGAGCTTTTTGACATTAGAGCTCTGTAAAAATTGAGATGGATGCGTAGTAGATTAGTAGTTGAGAAGACAGGATGTTAAGATAGTGATGAGGGTGTAAAGTTGCACCATTTAAAGTTATTTGTCATTCTGGATGAATACCGTTGAGAAAGGGTATATGCTATATTTTACAGGGGATGGTAGAATTAGAAAGCATATCACCCTAGGCCCAGACGTATGTGTTACTCAGGCAGTTAGTTTGGTTGACAAGGCATTCTGTAAATGAATCCAGGCTTCAATTAAACTTTTCTTCTAAAATTACACACCTTTTTTCTTGAATTACAGCATAAGTAGGTGTTTCTAAGTTGGGAGATTGAGGGAAGTGTTGATAAATTATGGAGCTCTTATAGATGAAATTTATAGCTAGCATTAATAAATAATAAAAGGTACAACAATAGATTATGCACATGTCCTTATTGGTCATTTTATACAATAATGTAGCAATCAACTATCAGCTACTTACCAAACACTTTTATACAAACAACTAATACAATCAGCTAAGAACTATCAGCTAATACAATCAGCTAGTCAAATCAGCTAATACAATCAGTTAACAACTATCAGCTAATACAATCAGCTAACAGCTATCAGCTAATATAATCAGCTAACAGCTAACAACTATCCGCAAATTGTCAAACAGGGCCAAAATGTTAAGTTGGCAGAAAAACACAAAATGTTGTTTATAGCAAAAGGTGGTATATAAAAGATTTGATGACAAATTTTCCTTTAAATTATAATAGCTGGTCTGGTGGTACATCATCTTTGACTACCGCAAGTCACGCCCAATTCAACATAAAATTCAAACATTCAACCTTCAATGGTGCATCGAGAACTAAAACGATTTTTTATACGGTCAAAGAACCGCAAAGGTTACACATATACTGGGTGTATGTGGGCCACACATACACTAGGTGTATGTGTTACTACTAAAATTTATACTTTGTGTATGTGTTACTACTAAAATATATAATATTACTAAAAATAATACAAACTTACAATATTTCGACAAATAATTTTGTTTTTAATGATTTATTCTTTATCTTTGTTTAAAAAATCTGTTTTATGAAATTTTCTTTGTTTAGATTTGTATGAATCCTTTGTTTAAAACTAAAAAGAAGAATTGTAATTTTTTTTAGATTATTCATATATTAGCTTCATCTTATTCATCTTTTCTACTATTGATTTTATACTAAATTTTCCTGTCATTTTCAATTATTTAATTTGTTTGTAGAAATATAATGTTATATTTTCATCCCTACCATGTAATAAAATTCAATTCGAAATATAGTATTTCAATCGTTTATGTATTATGTAAATTCAAATATCGTTGAATAACAAAACAGGTTCAAATGATTGTAAGTTTATAATTTTTTTAGTAACAATATACATTTTAGTAGTAACACATACAAAATGTATACATTTTAGTAGTAACTCATACATCCAGTGTATGTGTATCATCTCTCGTCAAAGAACTACTACACGTGTTCCATGTTGATGATCATCTACACTCTTTATCGGATGATGGTTGTAAAGTTTTTCTTTGGTGCATAATGGTGGTAAAGTTGAATGGTGATTGGTTAAGAAGGTTAATGCTAATGATATTGTTAGAGGAAATCAAATGGTACTAATTGTGTCATTATAGGTTAATGCCTCAATAGACATGAAATGGCATTGAATAATGTGTCATCATTATAGGATTTAAATATAGTTCAGCTCAAATGATGTTTTTTAGTAAAGTAAATTTTACTGATTATAATACTTTTACCAATAATCTCTTATTGATTAAAGTTATTACGAGTCCAATCTATGATAGTTATGATCAGCTTGGATCCTTTTATATCATCTAAAAGTGATTTCTTTTTGAGGAGTAACTATAAGGTTATTATGAGCCAAATCTATGCTAGAACTAAATTTGATAACGATTTTGTCCTTTCTAAAGTACTGCACTTGCTTAGCTTAATAACCAATGCCAAGACAATGCAAATCAACCATTAGAGTTGGTTATCTACTAATCTATTTTTAGTATATGACTCTTCATGATTATCTCTTCATTTTGCAGGCTTAGTATCAGGAATTGTAGGTGCACTGGTCGTTGGTACCATAGTTGTACTATATTACCAACGTCAGCGCAAGATCAAAGAAGCCCAAGAGCGGATAAAGAAAGAGCGAGAAGAGATCCTAAACTCCGGAGGGGGAAGAACTGCTAAGATCTTTAACGGCAAAGAGATCAAAAAAGCCACCAACAACTTCTCTCGTGACCGCCTCTTAGGCTCTGGTGGTTACGGTGATGTTTTCAAAGGTACTCTTTATGACGGTACACTTACTGCTGTTAAGTGTGCGAAAGTTGGAAATGCGAAAGGAACTGATCAGATCTTGAATGAAGTCCGAATCCTATGCCAAGTTAATCATAAGAGTCTTGTTCGTTTGCTTGGTTGTTGTGTTGAGCTCGAACAACCTATAATGGTTTACGAGTTTATTCCTAATGGTACCCTTTATGAGCATTTGCACGGTTTTGTACACAAAGGTTATAGCAGTCTTTCTTGGTCTCATCGTTTAAGCATTGCGTATCATACTGCACAAGCCCTTGCGTACCTTCACTTCTCAGCTAGTCCTCCGATTTATCATAGAGATGTCAAGTCGTCCAACATTTTACTAGACGAGAAGTTGCATGCTAAGGTCTCAGATTTTGGGTTATCAAGGTTGGCTGAGACGGATATGAGCCACATCTCAACTTGTGCACAAGGTACACTTGGGTATCTTGATCCCGAGTATTATAGGAACTATCAGTTGACAGATAAGAGTGACGTTTATAGTTTTGGAGTCGTGTTGTTGGAGCTTTTAACATCACAAAAGGCCATCGATTTTAATCGAGAAGCAGATGATGTAAACTTGGCCGTGTATATTAAGAGGCTGGTAGATGAAGAGAGGATGTTGGATGGTGTAGATCCTCTATTGAAGCAGGGAGCTAGTACGTTGGAGATAGACACGATGAAGGCTTTGGGATTTCTTGCTGTTGGATGTTTGGAGGAGCGCAGACAAAATCGGCCTTCAATGAAAGAAGTTGCAGAAGAAATTGAGTATATAATTAGCATTGCAACAGCAAAGAAAGTGGAAGACTAGTTTCACTTTCATAGCCTAATAGAGATATATATCTATATAGCTTCAGATACTGCGTGTTTGTTTGTTCAATAGCTTGCTTTTATTTGTTTTTTGAAGGGTGTTCAGTAGCTTGCTTATTGGTAGTTGTAGCCTGTAGGGTGTATATTGTGAGATGGAATGCACATCTTTTTTTCCTGGTTCTTAATTTTAACACTTCAAAGGCTAATTTGAACACTTTTATGCAGTATGAAAGCTGCCAATATATACAGAGGCAATCTCAGAGTTTCTAATCATGCAAATAAAAAGAGGTTTTAGAAGCAGGGAGGACAATCAAGATACATATGATTTTAAGTAATCAAAAAACTAATGTCAACACATTACAGTGTCGTTGATAGTCCATAATAGAAGGGGGGTAATCTAGTAATGATTTATATGTGATTTTGTAAAGATTTTTTATGTCGATATCCATGGTAGACTGGTAGTAGAAGTATATCCTCGAACGTTATGTAATTGCATGTCATGCTACTAGCTCAGCAATATAAGACATTAAAACTTGTGAAGACAAATTGATAATTAGGGATGGACGAATATTAAGATGCACAAACATTATATTGTCATGGAACTGGAGCTATCAGGTAACTTATTTTACTTTTGAAATTCTAACATAGTAAGTCTTTAATTTGTGGGCAATTAAAATGAGATTATGTGGTAGTAATATTGATAATCAATATTGGTTGATGTTGTAATTATATTTAAACGCCCAATATCTCCTATTGGACCAAGTTGGTATCCCATACCTGAATATAAGTACTTGAGAACTTTTTTTTTTATAAAGGTAAGAAAAATAAATTTTAGGAGGCCTCTCGCCATGAGGGAACACCTAAAATGTCATTTACAAGGATTTTATGCAGCGCAGAAGAAGTACAATGCACAATTATGAATGAAGACTGAACTAAGTGGCTGACGTTAGCTATCCAATCAGCAGCCTTATTTGCTTCTCGATATATGTGTTGAATTCGATAAGAAAAGAAGCGACGAAGAAGGGCTTGAATATCTTCTACAATGAGTTGAATTTGCCAAGGAGCTTTCCAAATATTGTTGACCGCATTGATCACTAAAAGATTATCACCTTCGATATGTATATACTTATTACCCCGTTGAAGAGCTAAAATAAGACCTTTTTGAAGAGTCGCGACCTCAGCAACAAAAACAGGGGCAATTCCTAAGTTATAAGCTTCTGCAGTTATGAGATCCCCTTGGTTGTTCCGAATAATTATACCAAAGCCAGCGAGTTGTCAGGTCACAGCACGTCGAAATTGAGCTTGAAAAAGGATGGATGGGTGACCCAAACCTTATCATACGTTTTGATTTTTAATACAGAGTGTTATTGAGCATCCAATCCAATATCACTTCAATTTGGATACTTGCCTCATATACAATACAACCCTACATGGAACGTTGTTTATACGATAACCTGTCTTCTAAACACAACGTCGCTGTTAAATGTTAATGTAGAAGACAAACATCATAAATGTACGTTTGGGTAAATGTTTACAATAGATAATCTATGTGAATTACGCTTCATGTGATAACGCGTGAAAAGGAGCATATTGACCCGGGTGCCCGACCCTTAGCATGTCCAGAAGTGGGGACGCGAACGGGGCCTCACCTCCACGGGGCCTCCAAATTGAAAAAAAAATATTTAAACACAAAAGACTTGAAGGCGATAGTCGAAATGTTTACAAGTTTGTTGAATTCGGTTACATGCTTGGAATATATCAAAAGATTTTGAAGAGAAAAACTTAGTTTGATGCATGTTTGTTATTTGGTTTACTTGCGTATTTTGGTGGTTTCTTTTATTTTTTTTCATACAAGGCCTATTTTTGATATGACATGGGGCGCCAATATTGTTCGGCCGACGGCGATATTGACTTCATGTCAGATAAAAACCGCCCACAAAAAGAAATAAAAGGAGATTTAGCTTGTTGAATTTTATGGTGTAAATAGCTTGGAATGTCGTCAAAGGAGAATTGGTAAAGGTCAATAAGGTCATCCCTTCTTGCTAGAATGCTAGTCCCATATGAAGGTTCTATAATAGCGTGAAATAGGTTTAATTGGGTAAGTAAGGACTAAGGAGGTTACTTTGGTCCAAATCCACAAACTAAAAATGCACATATGGTGTTGAAGTGTTGAATGGTTGATGGTCAAATATGCGCTAATTAGAGTTGGTCGAAGGCAAACGGCCAACCTTGTATTATGTAAGGATTTTGATTCTTTTTTACTTGGAAAGATAAAATTAGGCTAATCATGGTCAACTTAATGTATCTTTAGTAGATCGCATGAGTCAAACAAATAATATATAGTAAAGTGTAGTCTTATGTCTCCAATAAGTCGATTAGACAATAATAACTTCGTCATAATTCGCTGAAGAAAAGCAATGGTGGTTTGCGATATCTTAGAAATCGTGCAAATCTATATCATATTTAACGTCTTTCTATCTTTTTCTTACTCTTATTTCCTAAGGTCATAACAAATGAATTGAATTTTTTTTTTTTGAAAGAGAAATTTCATTAATTGAAGGCGAAGCAGTCTCTAATAAGTATTAAAGAAAAAGCAAGATATAATCGAGACAAAGATCAAATCAAATTCGTCTTGAAAAAACTACAATGAACCAGGATCGAAGCAATACAATATAGCTAACCTTATATTTCTTGAATCATGCATTATTAATGGGGAAGTTTATCATTCGACATAGTTTGGGGAAGAAAATTCTTGATTTAACCGAGGTTGACCGCATCCGAATTTCCAATCTTGATGTTGATGGTCTTGAACTTCAAACAATAAGAACAATTTCTCATACCAATTTTTAAACTTCCACGTAGGAAGAGAATAAAACTAAACTCCAAACTCATGAAAGGAGAGAAAGAACCCAAAAAATTGGGTAGAAAACTCTCGAAAGAGAGAGAATGGAAGATTATTAATAACAAAAACAATGAAAACTAGAAGAAAAAAGAAGAATTGGGGGCTTACCACCATCGAAATGATGATGGCAGCCCCAAACTAGAAGAGAAGGATTAGGGTTTTTTGAGAAGGAAGAGGAGAGAGGGGAGAGGAGGAGGCTAGGGTTTTAGCTGGAAAGACAAATGAATTGAATTGTTGCGCCTATTGCAACAATTATAAGAGCTAAGTACAGTTTCTTAATTCCCCTCAAAAAAAAAAAGTACAGTTTCTTAATTCCCCTCAAAAAAAAAGTACAGTTTCTTGATAGCCAATGCAACTTTTTTTTTTGGTGAACAACGGTCTCATTAAAGATTAAAGAGTCATTACAATCCGATGATAACAATTGAGTACATCAATTACGGGTAGGGGAAAATGTCTAATTACATTAAGTGGTTGTAACCCATTTCGACCCTCATCGGCTAAGATATCTGCTATTTGATTATCCTTCCTCCTAACGGAAATAACTTTCATCTCTTTGAAGTAATGTCACAGCTCCCTGCAATCCATAACAATGTCACTATAAAAATCATCTTGTAAATCATCGTCAATACTAATGAGATCAAGTGCCTGTTTGCAATCCGAGTGTAGCATGACATGAGTATAACCAATCGCTACATAAAGGCCTAGGCAAATTGCCAACAATTCTGCATGAAGAGGGTTAGAGGCATATGATAAACATTGAAAGCCAAGGCACCAACCACCTTATTAACCTTGCGTATAGTACATGGCAAAACTAGGGTGGAAAGTTTCTCAGGGCCCTTCTAACCTAGCCCAAGAGTGTATTCGATCTAAGTATATCTACAAAGACCATGCAACCAAGTTTGAAAATGGCTCCCATGTGTGGAAAGGCATTGGGCGCGGGTGGGATCTATTTAGAGAAAATAGCATATGGGCATTGGGAAATGGGTAGAATATTAGTTTTTGGAAGGACAATTGGCTAGGCATTGGTCCCCTAAGAGAGGCCATTCATGGACCATTGATGGAATGGGAGGAGAATATGAGGGTGAGTGAAGTAGTTGAGAGGGGTACTTGGGCCCTTGAGAGGTTAGCTTACCATCTCCCCAGTATAATTCAGGATAGAATCTATAGCATGCCCCCGGAGGGAAGCGGGGAGGACCTCCTTGTCTCTAGTTTTGTCAACAACATTGGCTTCTCTCTTGGTCAAGCTTATAAAAACGCTTATCTCAACACCTCGTTGTTGATATAGATTGGATTTGGAAACACAAGATGGAACCTAAACTTAAGATCTTCTTTTGGCTCCTCTTGTGGGATAGAATCCCTCATAAGTCTCCCGACATTGCGTCACATTTCATCCGAGCTCCGGTTGTCCTAGATGCTCCCATCTTTATGAAAACTCTTCTCGGGTGCTTAAAACACCGTCCAGGACTCTGTAATATGGGAAAGAGGCTAGTCCTAATTTTCCTTGGATTGAAGATTTTCGTGAGTGGCTTAGATATAACCTTGAAATTGACTACCATTATAAAGGGCTTCCTTGGGGGATATCTTCCCCTACATACGTCATGAATTGTGGAAAGACAGTAATAAGCGTAGCTTTCACTCGGCCAAGCCCGCTAGCAGCTCTTATCCTTCAAAGGGCGTCGAACCTTACCTTAGAAGGGCTCACGAATCTCGAACTCCCAATTTCTACCTATAGGGGCTAGGACCCCGACTCCTCCGCGTTTCCTCCGAGTATCCTTATCCATGTAGATGCATCATTTGTTCATAGGGCCCGACCCATTGGTTCGGGGGTGGTTAGAGATCAAAATGGGAGGTGGATTTTGGGTTTTGAAAAACAATCCTTTGCATTAGACATCCTCATGTCGGAGATTATGGCTATATATGATGGGTTATGTGTTGCTTTAGAATACAAGTTTACTAAGGCCATGTTGTATGCGATAGTAGGGGCGCTTGCATTGTTAAACTCTCACGATGGGATTGCTAATATATATTCAAGCTTGTTGTCTAATTGCGAAAGTTATGGAATCGGCTCCGGAAGTGAAGATTGACTACTGCTGATCAGGGTGTACAACCATACGGCGGATATGCTTTGCCAAACATAGTAGGCGGATGGATTGTAATAGCAATGTAACTAGGACTTTTCTCTCCCCCTAGTTCTTGTAAGGATTTTTATATTTCGGATTGTATGAACCTTTTTAATATGGTAATTTAATTTGGTTGCGTTGATCACCAAAAAAAAAAAAAAAAAAAGGCACCAACCACCTTGTTTATCTCGAATGACACTCGCAATCTTGGATTTGGTCGGCCAATGCAACTATTATGCACTCATATACCTATATCTAATATTTTTGCTTAATTATTCATTCGAGATCTCTACAAACTATAAATGTAAAATGAAATTGATAACTTGGGACTTAAACTACGAACATCAATCATTGCTTAAATGTAATCTAAATAAAGGAGTGAGTGTGTTGCTTGACTTGCCTAATAGATTCAACATCTAACTCTTTTTTGGGGTACATTACTCTCAGAACTATTTTCGGTTCGATTCGATTGGTCGGTTCGGTTCATTCGGTTCGATTGATTCGATTCTTAAATTATTATCATTACTATTAATTAGTTATAGTTCGGATTGGTTCGGTTCAGTCGGTTCGGTTCGGTTCGGTTGTTTTTATGCCGAGAGAACAGTGCGATCCAATCTAATACGTTATAGTTATACCACCTAACCCAATTCCCTCTTTTAAAGAAAAAGAAAAAGAAAGGAAAAGAAGAGTGGAGGTGGAAGTGGCAAGTGCGAGAAATAAAACCCCAATAAAAAGCCTTGCGTGTTGGGCTATCTCCCTCATACAAAGAAAAGGGGCATGAGTGAATGGTTAGCTTCTAATAGCAAGTGTTGTAGAATTATACACATATATTAAGTTGACCATAAGATAAATTCCTCAAGTTTTTAAAGGGCTACCTACCTTTTGTATATGGGTTATACACATATTTTAAGAGGTCAGAGGTGTTAGTAAAAAAAATAAATAAGCGTACTACTATACTACTAGTATATTTTTCAGACTAAATAATGAAAAATTATTACTATAATTAAAATTAAAATTATAATCATTATAATCATTATAATTATTGGTTCATAAAATCTCTTATTTTCTTTTCTAACTAGCTACTTTTTTTTCCAAAAATATTGCCCAACAATCTTTTTTTTATGGAAAAAACTTATTCCCAAGTTTTTATGAGTTTAGTGTATTCCTTAGACATTATGTCATTTGTGATTTTTATTATAATTTATTTTTAACGACAAAGGCAAATAGATGACGGATAACATAAATTTGAAAAATATATTTAACAATTGAAAGTGAAAAGATACAAAAAACCTAGATGCATAATATGGATTAAACTCAAATGATGCAGGGTACATTTTTCTTCACCTTAAAAAAAGTTCCAATTCAGATAAGTTTAGTTAATTTCAAATAAGTTCTAACACTCTTAAATAAACTTCAATAAATTCTAGATAAATTCAGGTGAAGGAAATGCATATGCAATCAATATTAAATTTTTTGTAATATGGTTGGCTTAAAAGCAGTTCTTCGATTTCTTTTTTACATGTGTTATGTAGTATAGTTGGCTTAAAAGCAATTCTTCAATTTTTACATGTGTTATCTTTTTATTAAAGGGTGCAACGTAATTAGATTTGTTTAAGCAAACATTAGACTCTTTAAAGCTCATTGCTTTTGGGTGAATTAATGAAAAGTCGGTTCGATTCGGGGACTCAGTCGGTTCGATTCGGGAAAATTCGGTTCGATTAAGTTAGTTTTTCTCATAAGTTTTCATTCGGTTCGAACAAAGTCGGTTTAGTTCGGTTCGGGAAAATTCGGTTCGGTTAAGTTAGTTTTCTCATGAGTTTTCGTTCGGTTCGACAATTCGGTTTAGTTAAGTTCGGTTCGGTCCAAAAAACAGCTTAATCGGGGTGAATTATCTAAAGTTGTCAGAGTTGAACTTATTAAAATTTATTTCATAAGGTGTTATAAACTTATCCGAACTTATTTGACTAATTAAACCTGAAACTACTTATTGATGTCTAAAATTACATTTCTTTTTCCAATACAATAAGGATCAGAAGACATATTTCATTTTATACATAAAATTTAACCGAACAAAAAAAAAAATACTCCAATCAGTAGACAGATATTGAAACATTATTTTCCAATTCCAAATAGAATTGTTTTTGTTAGGTGCTATTCCAAATAGAATTATAGTTCTATACCAAATAAAAAGCTTGTAAGTGAGTTAAAGGTGAATTAGATTTCTCATTAGTCATTATATATAAATTCAGTCCTTCAAATTACAATATTCATTATCCCCCCATCATTCATCACCATTCAACAATTTATCGACCGACACCTTCCTCTTCCTCTTCCTCTTCCTCCAAAGAGAACCCCTGAAGTAGGGGAAGGGTTTGTGAAAAGCGAGGGAAATTTCACCATTCATCTAATTGCTCTTTTCAGGTCTTCTAATCTCATCTATTTTCTTTATTACCCTTAATTTAATTCAGCTATTTATGTTCTTGTTGTTCCTTTTATGTTCTTAACAATGCTGGATCTCTTGGTTTCTTCTTAAAAGAACTGATCTTTTGTGGGTTTAGATCTTTGAAATGAACATGGAAATGATGGGATTTTTGATTTAGTTTGTGGGGTTTTGTGGGGGTAAATTTAATGAAATTATCCATTTTTTTTTTTGTTTTTTTTCTGTGTTTGATCTTATGGGTTTTTATAAAGATTTAATCTTTCAGCGTGATTGGCTAATAATGGATTAGAGAAACTGTTGGATCGTATGGGTGTGTGATTAGGGATTTAATGCTTACAATTTAGCTCTGATTTGATGCTGGATTTTTTTATTTTAGGAGGTGTAAATTGGGTTTTTGATTTATTTTAGGGTGGAGTGGGTCAAAGTTAGTCGAAATCTGGAAGTGTGAATTTTCAGATTTTGGGTGTTGAGTTGAACCTACTGAATTCCCCTTGGATGCACCACTGAACTGCTTCACATGTTTATGTATGGATTTTGATGTTCTTTTGGTTTATGTTGGGTTAGGTTACAATTTCGTGTCAATAAGTGGGAAAGCAACTTAAAGATTGAAGATGAAGGCCTTGATTCTTGTTGGAGGTTTCGGCACCAGGTTGAGGCCGTTGACACTCAGTGTTCCTAAGCCTCTCGTCGATTTCGCTAACAAGCCCATGATCTTGCATCAGGTTTGTAATTTGAGCATGATCTCTTATAAATTTGTGATTCATTTATACTTGCCTGCCTTTTCCTGTCAAAGAAAGCGTGGAAGGTGGAACTTGATGTAAATTCTTTTTGTGACACATTGAAGAATATGTCGATTTGTTATTTTGTGTTGTGTTGTGGTTTAGAAGCTTGACTTCATTAATGTCGATATGGTGTTATTTGGACTCTAAGCTGTGCTGTAGTAAACCAAAGCTTTCTCGTATATTATTCCTGCCTTATTTCAAATTAAAGAAAATTTTGATTTCTGATCTGGTGGAAGTATATACATTCTCATATATGACGACATTGCTGATATGGTGTTAATTGATCTCTGTTCAGATTGAAGCTCTGAAGGCTGTTGGAGTTACTGAAGTGGTTTTAGCTATCAATTACCAACCAGAGGTGAATTTCCTGTGCCTTTAATCTAGTTACATATGCTTTATTGTAGGCTCTGTTTGGTTGGATGGAGAATGGTTTTTGCCTAAAAAAACATTTTCCAAGGGAAATTATAAATAAGTTTTTCTTTCTTTGTTTTTTTACAAGAAATGATGGAAAGAAAAAGAAAATGAATTTGGAGGGAGAATGTGGATGGGAGAAAAGAGAGAAGGTAAGGATCAAGATGGAAATTGTGGCATCATTTCTTCTGTTCGAAAGGAAGATGTTTTCTGTGGGAACACCATATTCCACCTTACAAACAAAACAAAAAAATTTTTGTAAACTTTTCAGAAAAATGTTTTCTTCCCAACCAACACTCTTAAAGAATAATATTAACTCTATGTCGTTGGCAGGTGATGCTGAATTTCTTGAAGGACTTTG